>JAOVYX010016455.1:0-14223 GCA_035668315.1 Drosera spatulata
TCCATGTTGAGGAGATACAAACCCGATCCTAAACATGTGATCCAGCATGAGCAAGTACAACTTAATGAGGACCTATGTTATGAGGAACGACCGGAAGAGATACTAGATCGCATGGTAAAAATGCTCAAACGTAAACAAGTACCTTTGGTCAAGGTGCGATGGACTAACCATACAACTCGAGAAGCGACTTGTGAGCTGGAAGAGGATATGCGGAAACGATATCCTCACTTATTCCCAAGTAAGTTCCTCAACTCAACACTGTTCAAAGTTTCGAGGATGAAACTTCTTGAAAGGAGGAAGAGATGTAATATCCCTGAAGAAAATCACGCTAATTAAAAGATATTGGGTTATTAATATTTTACGAGATATTGTGGGTTTAAAATTTGCGTGGGAGAGAATAACTTGAGACGCTTACCTCCCTGTTCATGGCAGCGAATGGGGGAAAGGGAAATAACCCCTTTTCCCCTTAAATCGAATATTAACGTTATATTAGTGTGTACAAAATACAATTGTACACATGTATACACTATTTTAAATTAATGCGAGGGTATTCATATCATTAATTTTATTGTACGTACGAACATTACGCAGGAACGGGATTAAGCTTCAGAATTATTTGAAGGATTTCCTGATTTTATAAAAATGACAAGGTAACACACATCGTTACCTTATGTTTAATAAATATGCGTGAATGATTGATTGTGTACTGCCTAGATTACAAGTTCTAATTAAAATGAAATCTGAGTGTTTGCATGCCTGTTTGTCTGTTTGAAATTTAATATTCTCTTGCGTGTTTTGAGTGAACATGAAATCATAGTAACGATGCAAAATGTAGAATATTTATAGATTGTTATAAATATTTTTATACATGTCTTGTTTCTTTTGGGTGACTCCTGTGCGCTAATGATTTTATATTGTAACGAAAATAAATTATGAAATGTTACAAAACTTCTTAATTGGATATCATGTGGGTTTAATTGTCTAAAAATCCCGAGCATAGTTAAATATGATCTCTAACGTCATGGTAGTCGTCCGCTATACATGGCATTAATAATTTAATTTCATGTCACATGGCTGAGCAACCTGAATCCTGTTTATAACGTAATTTCTTGAAATTAACAATGAGTTGGAGAGTTACGGTTAGATGACTAGGTAGGAAGGGATTGAATATGCCTTTAGCGTGCACGCAACGACAACGAGTGTTGGCCGTGTTTGGTTATAGTTAACCAGTTTGGGTCGACTGCAGAGACCACAACGTCTGTTTAATAATTTCTAGTGCGGTCATAGTAGGTAACTATACTAAATCCCTATGGTAACTCCTCCCGTGTCATAAACTTCTAAAAGTCACGAAGATTAACACGGCATGACATGTAATACGAGAAATAAGGTTTGACCTGATCAACTTAAAATGTTGTTAATATTACGGCTATCCTGTACGTACGTGAATATAAGTATTTATATTTTCCTGTTTGGCATATGATTGCTTGGTGTTGTTTGCATTGCATCCTGTTTGTGCATGAAAAACACATGATATAATTAGCATGTCGGACCCCTGAAATGGGCATGTATCCTGTGTTATTGGGCTTCCAAGGTCACGGTTGCGTGTTTGTTTCAGGTAATAAATGATCGTGGGATGGATCGTCTCATAACGATGTTGATTAAAATTGGATTACAGAAACGTTTTCTTTGTATTTCTGGATATTTGATTTTCATGTAATAAAGAACAATGTAAGTTGGACATTTTTTGATAATTCCTATGTTTCTGATACTTAAACCCCCTGTAATCTTATCGCCTTGCTTCGAATAAATTTTGGAGCGACGATAACCTCACGTGTCAAGCAGGTATTAGATAGAAAATCTTGGGACGTTACAGAAACAAAGCTGTTGCGTCCAATTGACTGAAGTAAGCAATAGACTTATGCTCCTTGTGTATTACGGCAATGGCGCATTGCGTTTCATTTTGATGATGAAACTGCAGTGCACGATTATCCAAATGCAGTGTCACCGCTGTCAATTAATGTAACCGTTGCAGCTACTCTAAATCCAAAATTTAAATACTAAACTTTTAGAGAAAGGTAAATGCGGTGTCCACCGTCCACACCACTACTGTCTCAGCCAATCTGCGACACACCCACTTCATTGTCTGCCAATGCTAACCCTTTGCCCCCATTGATTTTTTCTTCTTTTTTCTGTTTCAACAAAGATGTGTTTAGTGTTTAATCCGTAATCTCATAATTTTTAACACTATAAAGAAAGTACCGCTCCCTTCGTTGATAAACGTTTTTGGTTTAGACCATTTATAAAATAAATAAAACGTTTTTATTCTTGATAATCTTTTAATATAAAAAAAAATTAAATCATTCTCATCTGTTATAATAGACCAATTAATTTCTTTTAGAACTGATACAGTAAATCCCACTATCATCAAATAAAATCTTTATTCTTCATCAAAATCCATACAAATTCAACACTCGTATAAATTTTTGTATCAAGTCAAAACGTTTCGATTAATTCGGATCAAAGGGAGTATATTTTTTTTAATACAAAGAAAGCACTACATTATTCTTCTACATTTAGGATATTTTTTTCCCACTCATTAATAGATAACGGCCAAAAGCCAAGGGACGTAGTACAAACAAGGTCCCTCACAGGCTTAAGGTACAAGATCAAAAGAAACAACCATAATATTTTCAACGGATACTCCAAAACCAACCATTAATAATTCAGATTCATCCCAACAAACAAATTTAACCCCTTCAAGCTTGATCCACACCAGAGTTATTTTTTGAGTAACAGGATATTGAGAAATGGGATCGTCGATAACAAAAATATATCGAAAAATATAATTTATAAAAAAATATATTATTATAAATCCGTATACTTTATAAAAACCAACAATTTTAAATGTGTTTAATACTCGTATATTACACTATATTTAAAAAAAAAAAATACTACACCACACTTATGGTTGACTTGCACCTCTCTACCTCTTGAGCTTTCGGATCGGTTCGTTGTTGTGTTATGTTTTGATACAAACAAAAGACCTTATATAGGCACTAAAATACCATGTGAATTCTCACTTTATGGTCTAAGTTTTGGACTTACCCGGTTACAAGAGAAAAACAACAAACATGTGTTGCTCATTGAGGGAGAGAAGGACGATGGGCGGTGCATACAGTGGACAGTGCAGACGGTAAGCTTCAATACAGGATTCCTGCACCTGCGAATAATTCTATCGACCCCATCAATACGAATGAAGGAATGTATATCCGTCGAAAAATCTGGACACCAAGCCTAGATCCAATGTCAAAGTCTCATCAAAATCGTTTCACATATATCGTCCTGTTGGGAAAAGTCGTTATAAGGGACACCAGAAATTTCCCGATATTTTTCCTTACCAACCAATTAAAATGAGATAATTAAATAATCCAAAATAATAGAGTCGATACCAAAAATTTTTACGTGAAAAATCACTTAAAATTAAAAAAGGTAAAAACCATGGGACCGCAGCAGTATCAAAATATCCATTACTGGAGGATTATAAATATCGTCTTTAGACTCAATTAGAGGATTACAATCATGAAAATAACTTTTTAGGATTACATTTATCCGATAAAGGATAACTCGTGTTAATTTCTAATGCTTCTGGTAATAGCTTTCTGTGGGATTTTTGGTGATGGTATGCTGCTCCGAAACTTAAGCATATTTATGGACAGTAGAAACAAATGCGTAGAAAGTTGCTTCTGTCCAAACCGTGAATTGTGCCAATTGCCCCGTGATCACCTGAATCCACGCCCACAGCCTGCAATCTCCTTTATGTTGAAGAAAAAATAGTCACGCTCAAGATATGCATTCAATGAGTTTGTCTTGCAAAATCTCATGAATGTATTATCGTGGGATCCGTTGTATTTGTTCACCGAAATTCGCTCCTGCAAGTTTCACTACTCCTTTGTTTTTGTTTGTTTTCTTATTTTGTTTAGTCAATATATGGCATATGTACACATGTTAAATGAGACACTCAAAACGGACTAACAATTCTCCCCCTCGCGAATGATGGGGATCATAGCCATAGCCGCTTGTTGTCTATAATAATCAAACTTCTCAATGGTTAAGGTCTTTGTCATCATATCCGATCCGTTGTCGTCAGTATGGATCTTTCTCAAGTTGAAATCGCTTTTGATCTAATTCATCACGTATCCAATGATATCTCACTTCATGTGATTCGACCTCGAATGAAAGGTCGAATTTCTGGTAAGATGAATAGCACTCTGATTATCACAATAGAGTTTATATTTGTCCTATGGTAATCCCAATCCTAATAAGAAGTTCTTCATCCATAGCACTTCCTTGCTACCTTTAATGACTGCAATATACTCTGTCTCTGTAATAGACAAAGCAACGCATTTTTGTAACTTTGACTGACATGACACTGCCCCCCCTGCGAAGGTTGTCCTTGAGGTCGACTTCCGAGAATTTGTGTCTCCGGCCATATCTGTATCTGTATAACCATCAAATACAAGTTTTCGTTAACCGTAGCATAAACATATCTTAGACATACCTTTAAGATATCTCAGAATCCATTTAACTACCACTCAATGCTGATTCCCTGGATTAGAAAGGAATCTACTCACAACTCCAACTGCGTAAACAATATCAGGTCTAGTACATACCTTAGCATACATTAAGGTGTCAATAGCTGAAGCATACGGAATGCTCTGCATTTCCTGCTTCTCTATCTCACTTGAGGGACACTGCTTTGTTGTTAACCTGAAATGACCTGCAAGTGGAGTGTTAATTGGTTTGGACTTGTTCGTGTTGAACCTTTCCAGTACCACTATCGAGGTGCCTGTTTGAAACCATATAGGCTCTTCTTCAACTTGCACACTAGGTTTTCCTTCCCTTCAATCTAAAACTCTTCAAGCTACTCCATATATATCTCCTCCTATAAGTCATCGTGGAGGAAAGCTGTCTCCACATCAAGTTGTTCGATCTCGAGATGCATGTTGGCTGCTAATCTTAGTATAACTCTGATAGAAAACATTTTAACAAACGGGGAGAAAATTTCATCAAAGTAAATACCTTTTTTTTGACTGAACCCTTTCACAACCAACCGAGCCTTATAGCGTGGTTATGAGTTTTTATCTTCAGTCTTTAAACGGTAGACCCATCTGTTCTTTAGCGCGCTCTTGTCCTTAGGTAATTTCACCAACTCGAATGTGTGGTTCTCATGCCAGGATTGCATCTCTTCTTACGTGGCTTGCAACCATCGATTCCTATGTGGATCTGCCATGGCTTCCTGTAGCTTTCTAGTTCTAGTTCTCCCCCATCAGTCAGTATCACATACTCTATATCAGGATACCTGGTGCATGGTCTGCGTTCTCTCGTAGAGTGTCGCGCCCCGTGTTCTAGTGGTGGTAGTACTGGAGCTGGTTCTTCCTGCGGCTCTAATGGTTCTGGGACATCAACATCAACACCAGCTTCTTCATCACCGAGATCATCCTGTATATCTCTCCCCGGCCTTCCGATGTCGAAGGATGAAGTGGATCCAAGTTCATCGGGATATCTTTTGGGACTCTACACTTCTCCGGCTTCTCGATGCCCTCAATGATCTGATATTCGAAGAAGATAACATCTTTGCTTCGAATGAGCTTCCTGGCTACTGAATCGCACAACCCGAAACCAAATTCTTCACTAGGATAGCCAAGAAATATACACTGTTTCGTCTTACCATCAAGCTTAGAGCATTCATCCTTGGAGATGTACACAAACGCTTTGCATCCAAACACCTTCACGTGCTGATAGGATACGTCTCTTTCTCTCCAAACCCTTTCTGGAATATCACCATTTAAAGGACTTGAAGAAAAATGGTTGATCAAGTAAGTAGCTGTCAGCAACGCCTCCCCCTAAAACGATTTAGGGAGTTTAGCATGAGAGAGAATAGAGCGGATCTTCTCTGAGATGGTTGTGTTCATTCTTTCTGCGACTCCATTTTGTTGAGGTGTTTTCGGAATTGTTTTCTCAAGCCTGATGTCGTGTTTCTTACAATATTCCTCGAACGAACCTCTGTACTCGCCACCATTGTTTGCTCTTACATACTTGAGCTTCCTTTCAGTTTGTCTCTCCACTCTGACATGGGATTCCTTAAGCATGTTTAGTACCTGGTCTTTTGTTTTCAAGGCACAAACCCAAAACTTTCTAGAATGATCATCTATGAAAGTGACAAAATAATATGCACCACCTAATGATCTCTCTGTCATAGATCAGACATCTATATGTACAAGGTCGAGTATATACTTTCTTCTATATGGAGGGAAAGAAAAAAAAATGATACTTTGTGTTGTTTCCTAGCTACGAAGTCAACACAAGGCTTTAGAGAAATACCTTTCACATCAGGTAGGAGTTGCTTACGTGTAAGAATTTGCAAGTTCTTCTCGCTGATATGACCAAGCCTCTTATGCCAGAGCTCGATCGAGGATGACCTCTCAATAGCATTTGCATCTCTTTTGGTCAGCCTTGCTTGCGTTGAGTATAACGTTCTTTGCTTCTTTTCCTTAGTAACTAACAAAGAACCCTTCGAGAGCTTCATCTTCCCATCAGAGAAATGAGAAGTGTAACCATCATCATCAAGCATTCCAACAGAAATCAGGTTCAGCCGAATATCGGACACATGTTTGACATTCTTCAACAGTAACCTAGAAACTGCAATGATTTGCAAGCAAACATCTCTAATGCCCACAATTGTGGATGTCTCATTATTTCCTATTCGCACAAGACCATAGTCATCATTTTATAAGATGAAAAAATAAAAATCAATGTGCGAAGTAAGATGAAATGAGGCACCAGAATCTACCACACAGTCTGAGTTTGGACAAGTGAGGTTGATGGAGCCGATATCTAAGAAGAGGTAGGGGTCATCCATGGTTGCAATGGAAGTGGTGTTTGGCTCACTGTTCTACTCTTCCTTAGCAACCTTGCCTTGCGTTGTGTCTCTTTTGAATTTTCTGCACTCGTTCTTCTTATGGCCTGGCTTGCCACAATAATAACAAGTGAAACCCTTTCGATTCTAGGACTTCGATCTCCCCTTGAACTTGTTGTCTTGCTGAAAAGTTCTTCCTTTGTTCCATCCGCGATGTTCCGTTACATGATCATCTGAAGAGTTAGATGGGCTGAGCTCCTTTCTCCTTGCTTTCCTCATTCAGCATACTATCTTTCGCAATGTTCATTGTGAGTTTTCCTTCAGGAGCGGAGTTGCTCAGTGACACCACTAGTGTCTCTCAGCTATCAGGTAAGGAGCTTAATAGTAATATTGCTTGTATCTCATCGTCAAACTTTAACTCCATACCTGTCAACTGATTGACAATTCCTTGAAAATCATTCAGGTGTTCTACTATATTGCGGTCATCTCTAAATTGCAACTTTACTACTTTTCGCATCATGGAAGCTTTATTCATTGCAGTCTTTCTCCAGTACATTGCCTCAAGTTTTTCCTATAGGACATAAGCGTCGACGTCATTGGCCACGTATTGGAAGACACTCTGGTCGATATATTGTTTGATCACACCAACAGCTTTGTGCTGCAACAACGCCCAAGCTTTCTCCTCTTTATCAGCGGGCTTCATCTTGGTTACGATAGGTTCGTACAAATCTTTACAGTAAATGATATCCTCTATTCTGGGCTTACACATCGAATAGTTCGATGAGATCAATCGGATTATGCCACCAATGCTGGCGTCGTCTTCCATTTTAATTAGCACAGTAATTGGACCGCCCTTCGGTTAAACTAACCAGAGCTCTAATACTAATCTGTTGAGAAAAGTCGGTATAAGGTATATCGAAAATTTCTTGACACTTTTCCCTACCGAACAATTAAAATGAGATAATTAAATATCCCAAAATAATTAGAGGCGACACCAAGATTTTTCACATGGAAAACCCCCTAAAAGTAAAAGGGATAAAAACCACGGGATCGTTGCGATACCAAAATATGCACTATTGAAGAATTAGAAATATCGTCTTTAGACTCAACTAAAAGATTATAATCACCATATTAACTTTATAGGAATTTTTTTTATCGGGATAAAAATATTTATCCGATAAAGGATAACTCGCGCTAATTCCTAATGTTTCTAGTAATAGCTTTCTGTGGGATTTTTGGTGATGCTATGCTACTCCGAAACTTAAGCCTATTTATGGGCAGTAGAAACAAATGCTTACAAAGTTGCTTCTGTTCAAAGCGGCTTCTGTTCAAAGCGTGAATTGTGCCAGTTGCCGCGTAATCACTCAAATCCACGCCCACAGCCTGCAATCTCCTTTATGTCAAAGAAAAAATAGTCACGTTCAAGATATGCATTCAATGAGTTTGTGTTACAAAATCTCATGAATGTATTATCGTGGGGTCCGCTGTATTTGTTCATCGAATTTGCTCCTGCAAGTTTCACTACTTCTTTGTTTTTGTTTGTTTTCTTATTTTGTGTAGTTAATATATGGCATATGTACACATGTTACATGGGACACACAAAAGGGACTAACACGTTCCATCTAGGAACTTCATCCTGAGAGATCGCTTTGTTTCTAACATTCCACACATTTCAAATATTTCTATCAGGTCATTAAGGAGAAGCGCAGGAAATCTCTTATTACATGTATTCTTGATGAACAGGGGCATATGATGACTGATGAGGCAACTATTAATGAGCATATCTTTGTATACATGAAGTCCATTCTGGGGAAGGTTGATCATTCTTGTGGAGCTGAATTAATCCTCCAGCTCGTAATATGGGCTTAGTACTTACTGAGGTCAAGAAACAGTCCTTGATAGCTGATTTCTCTGCCCGGGATGTATGGCTTGCTTTGAAGGGGATTGATGATCAGAAAACTCCAGGTATGGATGTCTATAATGCCCTCTTTTTTAAAAAGGCTTGGCCTATCATTGGAGAAGATGTCACTCATGCTGTTCTGCTATTCCTTCTCAAATGGTTTATTTTTGCGCGATGTGAATGCCACTGTTCTTAACATGGTGGATAAATGCAGTAATCCCTCCAAGCTAGTGACTTTAGACCCATTGCATGTTCTACCATTTATAAAATTATAGCGAAAATGCAGTGTTCTAGGCTAGGAGTCCTCGACTCACTGGTTGATGTTGCCCAAAATGCCTTTGTAAAGGACCAAAGCATTGTGGATAATATTGTCTTATGTCAAACCTTGTTATACGGGTATGAAAGGCAAAATATTTCCCCTAGATGCATGGCCAAGATAGATATCAGAAAAGCTTATGATACTGTGAGATGAGATTTCTTGAAGGAATGGCTGCATATGCTGGGATTCCCTGCGCTTTTATTAACTGGATTATGGTCTGTGTTACTAAATCTGTGTATTCCTTGAATATCAATGGGGGATTTATGGATTCTTTGAGTGTAAAAGAGGGTTTCGTTAAGCGGATCCATGTCCCCTTATCTTTATGTTCTGGCTATGAATTATTTGACACGATGCTTGAAACTTGCTGCTTGTGAGCATGGGTTCCACTATCATCGTAAATGTCGTAGGGTGGTTTTGATTAATCTTTTATTTGCTGATGACCTGATGGTTTTAGCTCGTGCTGATGTCTCTTCTGTTACCTTAGTCAAGAATATTCTTGATCATTTTGCTTGTGCAACTGGTTTGACTGCAAATGAGGCTAAAAGCCTTGTTTTCTTTGGAGGCATCTCATGTGATTTGTAGAACAGGTTATGTTCTATCCTTGGCATGGAAAAAGGGACTTTGCCCATAAGATACTTGGGTGTTCCTCTCTCAACAAGCAGACTGCCATGCCACCTCTATAAGCCCTTGATTGAGAAGATTACCCATCGTATAATTTTATGGTCTGCTAGGCTCTTGTCCTATGCAGGTCGACTTCAGCTTATTAAAGCTGTCCTGGCATCTGTGCAAACTTATTGGGCTCAAATATTCTTACTTCCAGCCGATGTGATGGATGAGGTGGATTCAATCTTGACAGCCTATCTCTGGTTAGGTGTAGCTCTTAATAGACATAAAGCTAGTGTAGCTTGGTCTCAAGTTTGCACTCCTGTGCGAAAAGGAGGGCTTGGCATTCGAAATGCAAAAGCTATGAATCTTGCTCTCTTATTTAAGCAGGCGTGGGCTTTAGAAAAGCATAAGGAGAGGCTCTGGGTTCGTTGGATGCACACTTACTTTTTAAAGGGAGCTAGCATATGGGGTTATAGCTGTATGCCTTCTGCTCCTTGGGTATGCAAGGCTCTCTTAACTGCAAGGGACAGCTTGATGCATCATGTGAGAGGAGATGATTTTAAGGATGCATATGGACGGCCTCCTCAAATGAGATATACTCTGTCACTTCTGGTTATAATGCGCCCTATCTGAATATGGAGGATGTAATATGGTGGAAATTATTCTGGAATCCAGTTGTGTGCCCCCGATTTGCTTTTATATCATGGCTTGTGGCTTTGAACAAGATTAAAACTGCGGCGTGGCTTCATGATAGGGGTATTATTGATTCTGATATATGCAGTTTGTGTAGTTCTGAGCGAGAGGATAGGGACTATCTATTCTTTATGTGTCCTTACTCTCAAGCTGTGCTGAGTTTGATTCTGGAGGTCATGAAACTGAAGCAAAACCATTGTCATGGAGAGAATGGGGTCTATGGTTCATCAAAGTAGCAAAGGGAAGATCGAGAAGGGCAATGCACAGGAAGTTGCTCGTGACTGGTAAGATTTATGCTCTATGGAGGGAGGAACCAGTGCATTTTTGTCGAGGAAGCTAGAAGCCCAGATGTTGTCCAGAATGTTATTAGATGGTGTCATTTTGCTTAAATGTTCTGTTATTTGAGCAGTTGTAACTAGTACCAGCTTTGCTAGGTGTGATGGTTGTTGATTAGGCCTTGAACTCTTCTTGTAAACAATTTTGTCAAGGTGCTCAATGAAAAGTTAATGTTTGCGGAATGTTTAGTGCAAATTTTTTCCAGTTATAAAATTATGTTTCAACAATAACGTAATAATGTTTAAAAAATAGAAGAAAAACATAAACAATAATAAATAATAAAAATAGACATATAAAACGATCACAAAAAACCCGCACAACACGCAGGAAAGTAACTAGTCTAATATCTAATTATATACTATTACCCAATGTCTTACGACAGTATGTTATGGCGTCCCGCAGGACGTCATCCATTCTAATATTAAATAAATATATTTATTAAAAAACTCAAAAACTAAAAATGTTTTAATCTTATCTAATATACATATTATCACAAAAGTTTTTTTTTGTAATACTTTAATCTTAAATAATATATTTATAAATGAAAAGAACAAAAATAAAAAAATCTTTCACAAAATAATTTTGCAATACTTTAATCTTACATAAATATTTATAAAAAGGAAAAAAGTGAGGGAAAAAAAACCTTTAAACATGAAATCTAGACAAAGTGGAATAAGAACTTGGTCTTTGACTAAATGGATATACTCAACATCGAGGATTATCTTCCTGATAATCAATACAATCGAGGATAATGTAAACATTTATTTTCATATTATCTGAATATCATTTATGGTTGGGAGAAAAATAAAATTATATTGAAAAAAATTTTAAAAAACTGAAAAACTAAATTTGTAAACTTTTACTAAACAATATCTATCTAATATCTAAATTTAAAATGAAAAAAAGCAAGATTGAAAAAAAAATAAGAAAAAATTACTCATAGATATCACTTAGCAAAATAAATTACCAATAAATACCACACTTTCCTTTTTTTCCACGAAAGTACTCCAACATCTTTTTTTTCAAAAAAAATAATAAAATAAAAAAAAATATGCATTTTCTTTGTTTCCCTATTTATTTAAGATATGATTTGATTTTAATAATTGTTTCCTAAAACAAAAATATATCAAATTAAATCTCCAAGCACGACGTCCTTTGGTATCTTTAGTTGGATTTGGGCTTTAGGCGCTTGGCTTTTCTGTGGTACGTCTTGCTTTTCATATATTTCATTGTGGTTATATGTGTGTTGCACTCAATCAAAATTAACTTTTGCAACGCTTGTTTAGGTGATAAAGAGATGTAGAGATCAGCCTTTTATTCTGATACTTATTGCACAGGTAGCCGCGCCTATGTGGCTGTAAACACGTTTTTATGAACATGTAGCAAATCTCATTTTCATGGTCAATTGGTTATTGTTCTATGTGTTCATTGTCGTGGTTGTCATTTCGTTGTCGTCGTAGTTTGTGTCGTCCATTCATTGTCGTCATCGTTAGTTCGTCATCATCAATTCGTATTCGTTAGTTTTTCGTCATCGTCATCGGTTCGTCATCATCGTCAGTTCGTCATTGTCGTCAGATTTAGAAGTAATTGATTTAAGCTAATTAAATTTTGGATGTCATAACTGTATTTGGGGAAAGTGATCTTTTAATTGATTATGATTGATTACGAGGCATCAAATAAGAACAAAATTATAATGGGATATTTTTGTGTAATTAAATCTTCATAGGAGTACTGTGAAGAATTTTCCCAAAAAGAATCTATATACTGTCTAATTCTAAATCTTAATTTGTAATGAAAAATAAAACTTATGCAAAACAAAATCTATCTAAATCTAAATCATAGAGAATTAAAAAATCATAACTATTCGATGATAAACAATCAATATAATAATAACGAGATTTTTGTATTTAAGAGAATTTTATCCAATTAATTTTTTTAAAGGATAAACCGGTTGTTGTCATAAAAATTGTATGTTTTTGACATTATTTTTCTATGTGTATGATTTTAGATTATTTTTTTAATAGTTTTGGATAAATTTTCCTTTTATTTAACACAAATAATGAATGATCATGTCTGATAGTATTCATTATTCATTAAACCACCTAACTACAACGATCTATATATCATGTAAGAATTTTATTTTAATTCTAAATCGGTGTTTAGAACGTAACTTTATATTTGAATAGAGATAACTATATATAGTTAAGTTAATTTACTGATTTGATTTAACATTATTTTTGTTTATGATCTCCTACTTGCAGTGCACAAACCAGTATCTAATATGATATCTAATATACTTATTATTATCCAAAGCCTTTGACGGTATGTCATGGTGTCCCATGAAAACGCCATCTATTCACAAAAAGCAAAAACTAAAAAATCTTTTACAAAATAAATTCTCCTATACTTTAATATTAAATAAATATTTATAAAGTGAAAAAAATTAAAATTAAAAAATCGTTCGTAAAATAAATTTTACAATATAATAAAATTAAATAAATATTTACTAAAAGAAAAACAAAACAAAAATTAAAAAACACTTACAAGATAAATTAGACTCTTGAAATAACCATAATAATCTAATAAAAAATTAAAAAAAATACTTTTAAACATGAGATCTAGACAAAGCGGAATAAGAATTGGATCTTTGACTAAATGGATCTACTCAACATAATCCTGGTGTTTTGATATAATGGAGAGGATTATCTATAAATTTGTTTTCATATTATCTTACTATCATATATGGTTCAAAAAAATTAATTTTTTTTTGAATTTTTTTTAAAACTAAAAAAATTAAATTCTATAACTTTTACTAAACAAAATCTATGCAATATCTACATATAAATCAGAAAGGATTAGGGTAGGAGTGTTCCTACGAGCGATTTCAACGACGATCGTCAAGGCCCTCCCGTCCTCCCCTTCGATTGATGGCTCGAAAGAAGAAGGTTGAGGAACCGATGGTTGCGCAGATGATTGAGAGTAATGAGTTGATTTTGATGAAGGATGTGAAGGATGGTGGGGTTGGGAAGTTGGTAGGGGTTAGAAGATGCAGAAGAAGATGGCTTGGGGAGATCGTGTAGAAATGAAGACTGCTAAGGGTGTGGAAGCTTTGGTGGAATTGAAGAAACTCCAGTAGGGTCTTTGGAGGGGATTATGTCGCCATCGACGCATGTGAATGTCTGTTTTACTGCTGTTGTTAGTGGCGAGAAGAAATCCTATGCTGAACTTAGGGTGTCAAAATCAAACCGAAATCGATTATCGATCCACAACCGATAAAATCGAAACTGACAAAACCGAATATTTAACGGTTCGATTTCGCTTTAAAAAATGAAACTGTTTAACTATTCAATTTAGTTCAGTTTAAAATCAATTATCCGACAGCTCGAACTGAAATATCGATTGAGTGAGCCGATAATCAAATTTTGTAAAACCTAATAAAATAATCGTTAGGGA
>JAOVYX010016455.1:14323-24627 GCA_035668315.1 Drosera spatulata
GACTTGGACATTGAATTTTGGGGTGAAAAGGTTATTGATAAGCTTGCTGGCAAAGTTAGGCATTCTTTTTGAACTGATAATGTAACAGCAGATAGCGAACGTACTACTTTTGCTTGTGTTCTAGTGGATATTGATACGACTCATGAAGTGATTGAGGAGTTCTCCTTCAAAAGGGCCAGATGGTAATATGATTAAGTAGCGGGTATCATATGAATGGTATCCTCAACGTTGCCCAAGATGTTCATTGTGGAGGCATAAGGGTGAAAGCTATCAGAGAAAAGTTCCCATAGTCCAAAAATGGGTCCTTAAGCCATAGGTGGAAGTGAAGCCTATACAGAGAAAGTGCTGCATGTTTCTGAGACTATTGTTCAGGTTGGGAATTCAGTGGCTAAATTAGAGCAGATAAAGGTGACTGAGGAGGCATGGACATTAGTGAAGAAAAAAGGAATGAAGAAAGGAAAGGGGTTTGAGATTTTGAAGCCTCTTTGGGTAAATCTAACAATATGAAGGAAGTGGCATCGAATGCTGCTATTTTGAAGCCTCACTACCATTACGTGATGATAGCAAGTTGGAATATTAAGGGCCTTAATGCTTTTGAGAAGCATAAGGCAATAAGGCTGTTTATAGTCAAGTACAAGGTTACCTTGTTAGGATGCCTTGAGACTCGAATTAAATATACAAAGAAGGAGAAAATTCAAAAAAAGTATTTTCCTGAATGGCTTGTTTGGATAATTAGGTCAAACTTGCAATAGACGGATATTGGTAACTTGGGATCCTAGGTTTTGGAATGTGAACTTGATCAGTGCATGTGATCAGATGATGAGTTACCAGGTACTGGATATTTCATTTGGGGATGGGTTTATGCTGTCCTATGTATATGCCAGTAGCAATACAGGAATAAGGAAGGACCTATGAAGGGAAGTTGGTGCTATGAGATTGACTGTTGGCCCTTGGGTTGCGATGGGGGATTTTAATTCCTACATGAGTGTAGAGAAGAAAATAGGGTATACAGGAGTTAATGCTGATCCTTGTCCTGATCAAATCGAGGGGGTTATGGCAGCTGGTTTGGAGGATATCAAAAGTTCTGGATGTCTCTTCACTTGGTATAATAATCAAAGGGTTGGCTCTTGGATTCGTGAGAAGCTGGATAGAGCTATGGCAAATGGTTCTTGGTTATCCAAGTATCAACATGCTGAGGTGGTTCTCAATGAGGCTGGGATATCGGATCATTCACCTGCAGTGCTTGGATGGGATTCTTGTATTAGAAAAGGGAATGGTTCATTTAGATTTCTTAACTATTGGGTGCTTCATGAGGATTTTAAGGGGTTGGTGCACCAGTTATAGAGTAAACCTATTTCTGGATGTGGTATGTATAGATTGACTCGGAAACTGTAGTTGCTGAACCCTGAACTGGGACAATTGTATAGAGGGTCCTTCACTAATATCACAAAAGGGTGGATGAAGCAAGAGATCAGATGGAGGTACTTCAGACTGAATTAGAGAATGGTTTTACTGAGAAAAGAAGAGTTGCCATGCAGCAGGGTGTTCGAAGTTTAAAGCGCTTAATGACAGCAGAGGAAATGTATTTTCAGCAGCTAGCCAAAGAAAAGTGGTCATGGGAATGGGTAGAAACTTGGCCTACTTTCATGTCGTGGCAAAGGGGAATCAGAGAAGAGCATGGATTACGAGCTTGACTACAGATGAGGGGGTTAGACTTACCTCTTCTTAGGAGATTTCTTCTGAGATGCTTAATTTTTACCAGAATTTGCTTGGTATTGCTAGAGGTAATTTGGAGGAGATTAATATGGAGGCAATAAGGTTGGGCCCTGTTCTGAATTCTGATCGAAAAAGTCTTCTCTCCCAGCCTTATATTGATGCAGGTATAAAAACAGCTGTTAGTTCCATAGGTACAACTTAGAGAGGGGGGGGGGGGTGAATAGGTTGTTTTAAAATTTTCAGTGTAATGTAGCGGAATATTTAATCAAAGTACACTGTTTATCCTTAGCAGATTGCAAAAGATCTTTGTTGCAGAGATAAGCTTTGAAAGCTTGTCTCTTTCTTCTATTCAAGTTATTTCTAACAGTTCTAATATGTAAGATAAAATAATGCAAAACAAGAACACAAGATTTTATAATGGTTCAGACACTCGTTATCAACTGATAATCGAGAGCTTAGTTCAGTCTTCCCTTGGTGACCAGTGTAGTCAATCCAAGAGGTGAGTTCACTATCTTCTTGTTTTTTGCTTATAAGACAACCCCTTTATAAGTTTGCAAACTTGCCAAAGGCAAAGTACCTAGATCCTTGCACAGATCCTTCCTCGCACTCTGCTGCAGCTTTGTTCTTCAATGTAAACTAGTGAACTCTCTTCTTCCTCCTTTCTTCAATTCAGCTCACTTGAATAGCTTTGAATTCAAATTTATTGTATGCTCTTGTACGTTTAATCGTTCATCAACAACCCTGTTTACTGAGCCTCTTTGATCCCCTTTTATAGGTCGAGGGAATGAACCCGTGACTGTACTTGACCTGATGTTGACAGCCTGTCTATTAGTAACACATGTGACCCCTGCACTGATGTTGACAGATCACCTTCATTCTGATCCTCGTACAGGTTTTCATACCTCAAACCTTCGATTTGACCAATCCTTTGATCCCTGTCCAACTGGCAACCATCTCTGCTACACTCAATCTGCTGTAACTTAGTCTGCACTCAGTACCGGTGAGACCTCGTCTGTACCGGATCACTGCTACAACTTTGTCTGCACTCAGCATTGCTGCAACCTTTTATGCATTGTTGTGTTGGCCCTTGTCAACAAGATTGATCCTAGATCCTGAAGTGTTTGCAGGACTTTTACTATCCATGTATGTCTTAGCTGCCTTGCTGAAATATTCTGTAATGGTCTGCATCTGCTGCCCCACAATGCTCTCCATCTGTGACCGTCTGCTCTTTAGCATCAAACCTAAACTACAGATAACTAACCTGATTTTCAGCCTAAGTACACTAACTACATCATGGTTAATACTTCTAAGTTTTGTTCATTAATTTCTATACATGTGGAGGGATTGCACATTCCTATCAGCAGCTCTATGGGAAATTAATGACCTGAAGGCCCCAAGTCCAGATGGTTATTCTGCAAACTTCTTTAAGAGCAGTTGGGACATAATAGCAGGGGATTTCCTATCTGTTGTTCACAAATTTTTCCTCACTGGAAAAATTTACGATAGATAAAATATCACTGTTGTTTGTTTGGTACCTAAGTCCACCAATACAACTAAGGTATCTGAGTATCGCCTTATATCTTGTTGTTCAGTGATTTAAAAAGTGATTTCGAAGATGCTAGCTTATAGACTTGTGCAAGTTTTTCCATCTATTGTAAGTAAAGCTCAAGGAGCCTTTGTGCCTGGACAAAATATTGTGGATAACATACTTCTATGTCAAGAATTGCTATTAGGATATGAATGCCAAAATGTGTCCTCCCGTGCCATGATCAATATTGATCATAGAAAGGCATACTGTTGAGTTCATATGTTTTGATGATGATATTGATTGAACAAATTGATCTTGAATATAGGTTGTTAGAAAAACACACGAAGATCCGGGCCTTCCTTGTTGGTATCAGAACTGAGATAGGTGTGACAAAGGCCCAGGCTTTCCCCTGTTTTCATATATATGTCATAAACCTGGAAAATTCCTCTTTTGGTGATTATGTGGAGTTTGTTAAATCCTGATTGATTATTCTGAATATCTTATATATGGACTAACAAAATTCGAATATTTTGCTACAAATGGATCTTGGATTGTTTTGTAGATATGTAAAGATTTGGAGGCCTAAGCACGAAAAGAAGATCAGATTGTTGTCCAAACAAAGATGGAGATCCAAACTTGCTGATTCCTGGAGTTCAATAAAAGGGAGATCATCACCAGGAAGCAAAGACATCGATTGTCGACACAACCTTCCCATCGTATTGCTATCGAAGAACAAAGAGCCAACTTGCCATCCATAGAAGTTCAATCCAGCTCCACAAACATCCACAAGCCTAAGACGATGATCCTTTAGTGTTTTGGAGCTGACTCCCAATAACAAACACAAGCTGCTTCTGTTGATTGAGTGGAGAGTTGATCAACACAACTTCCTTGGTTCAAGGTGACCGAACCAGAGGAAGACTCGGGCCTTGTTGAAGACAAGGATGCCATTTTGCAAGGAGTATAGTCCGGGATACTAAGGACTAGTGACGTACGAGGTGTTGCTACAGGGGATTGAAGGTAAGGGTATGAGAGTTCTATCAGGGAGGATGGGAACTAGAGGTGCTGGCATAATATGGGTTAAAACAGGGTGTACTTAGGGTGACTTTTGGGGATTGGTACAAGTTATAATTGGTGTTGACTGTGTTACAGGATGTTGGTAATACAGAGTTTCTGTGACATTGATCTGGAGCATTGGTGAAGGAGAGGGAGAACGGTGTGCACTAGTGAAGGAGATCATAGTGTAAAATTCTCAAAAATCCCACTAGATACTTGATGTAAATCTCTAGTTCCGTAGTTTTGGGCAAGAGAAGAACCAGTATAAACACTGGGTCCACTCTCTCTTTATTACTTTCATTCTTGATCACACTGCAAACAATCATACAAAACAGTTGATGACTTACAAACAACCAAACAGGCTGAGAAAGACCCAAGCCTTCCTAAAGACCCGCGCCTTCCACATCAAGAAAGTGAGAAAGAATTCGAAAATCCATTGATACTCAATTCACCCCCCCTCCCCCTATTGAGCATCCTCTACAAACCAACAATTGGTATCAGAGCAGGTTCTTCTTAAAGGTTAATACCTGAGAAGAAAAAGATGAGTTTGACAAAGGCTAGAAAGGAGGATGCATCTGAGCACAGACCACCAATGTTTGATGGAACCTACTATGGTTTCTAGAAAGAGAAGGTGGAGATCCACATTCAATCTGAAGATTGGAAACTATGGAAGATCATCCAGAATGGACCAGAGAAAATAGAGAAAAGGGATGCTAATGGAAATATGGTTGAGAAACCAAGAGCTGAATGAGTCACTGAAGACTTCCAGAAGATGCAGAGGTATGCAAGAGAAGATTCTCATATGTGACTTGAGTGGTGTTGAATACAAGCAAATCTCAATTTCCAAGGCCGCCAAGGAGATTTCGGACACTTTGGAGGTGAAATATGAAGGAACCAGTGAAGTGAAGGAGCAACAAATTGATCTTTTGGTTTCACAGTTTTAGAACTTCAAGATGAGCCCCAATGAGAACATCAAAGAGATGTGTACCAGGTTCAAGGAGATTGTCAATGAACTAGATTCACTTGAAAAATCATACACTGCTAATGAACTTGTGAGAAAAGTTCTCAGAAGCCTTCCTAGGGCTTGGAATGCTAAGGTCACAGCCATACAAGAAGTCAAGGACTTAAAGAAGCTGCCTTTGAGTGATTTGATTGGCTCCTTGATCACCTATGAGAAGACACTGAGGCAACAAGAGGAAGATGAAGCTAATGTGTCAACCAAGATAAAAGGCCTGGTCCTTCAAGAAACTGAATCACCAAGAACCTGTGAAGCATGTGGAGGATGTGATGATGAGACTATGGCCTTCCTAAGCAGAAAATACTTTAACTTCTTGAAAAAGAAGGATGAGAAGAAGAAGGTAAGTGGTAAGTTTTCATCTAAATCAACTTCTGATCCTTGTTTTAATTGTGGCAACACAGGTCACGTGAAGAAGGATTTTCCAATGTTGAAACATAGAGATTTCAAAGGAAAAAAGTTGCAGTTCTCTGCTACTGACAGGAAGAAGGCCATGCCTATTGCTTGTGAAGTTTGGGATGCTTATAACTCCATTTCTGATGAAGACACTGATGATGAATCAAAGGATGAAGAAAGCTCCAAAGGTTGTGTCATGGATGAAAAGGATTCTGATGCTTCAGATACAGATGATGAGGTAATTGATGTCAAAGCTCTTACCAATGATTTGAGCACGCTGTCTAAAGCTAATATGATCATCATGTTTGAAAGGCTTTTGAATGATCTTGATAGAGTTATTGATGAAAAGTTGAATCTTGAATCTCAAATTGAGAGGCTCAGGGATGAGATGAGTGAGTCAAACAACATTCTAAGTCTAACAATGAACAGATGCAAGTTACTTCAGGAAACCAAGAATGAGAGTAGGAAGGAAATCGAAGCCTTAAAGAAAACCACTAAGGCCCAGGCCTTTAAGGTAGAAACTCTTAAGTCAAAACCCATTTTTGTCAAACCCAGAGAGCTCACCGAATCTGAGTTGTTGCATGAGAAGGAATAGAAACTGCTATATGTGCAAAAGGCGAATCACGAGCTTGAAAAGAGAGTACGTTGATAGAAACTACTAGGAAACCAAGGCCATTGATCAAAATGTCTGAGCAACGAAGGCCTGACCCTTCCTGGTTATCTGTCAAAACAAACCTATACTTAACAGATCATATCACAAATATAGACTTAAATTTGAGGCTATTAACAAAAGAAAATCACCTAGAAAACCTCAAAAGAAGTACGTTGATGTTCCTGATTGTCTATTGTGTACTTATTATGGCTTGGATGGTCATTTGATCAAAAACTGTGACAAGAGGTTTAATGATCATGCTAAGAACCTGAGGGAAGTGAAAATCACCTACATTGTTCTGCCTACTCTTATTTTTGTTTCTGTTTCTGCTTATTTTTTTTTTCTACTTAAGGTGGGTTCCTTAACTAACCCCTTGATTTCATGGTTGCAGGCAAGAGTGAGAGGGAGCAGCTTATGGCTCTTGGATAGTGGCCGCTCTAGGCATATGACAGGTGACAAATCTTTATTTCTCTCACTCAAAACCTTTGATGGGGGGAATGTGACTTTTGACAACAATGGAAAAGGTAAAATTGTAGATATATGTAAGGTTGGTAAGTCACTTTCTTATTCTATTGATGATGTGCATCATATTGTGGAATTAAAGCATAGAGTTTTTAGCATATATAATTCTGTGAAAAAGGAAACAAGGTTGAGTTCACTAACAATGTTTGTTCTGTGAAGGATTCAAAAACAGGAAAACTTGGTCTTCAAAGAAAAAGATGCAAGAACGTTTACAAAGTGACCTTGGATGAAATTCCTGTCAACACTCTTAGTTGCTTAACTGTTCAAGAAGAAAATATCATGCTTTGGCATAAAAGGCTTGGCCATGCTAGTTATCACTTGCTGAATGGATTGAATTCTAAGAAACTAGTAAGTGGTTTGTCTACAATGAAATATGAGCAACAAGGTGTATGTGACTCATGTGCAAGAGGTAAACATGTCAAAATATCATTCCATTCCAAGATTATGGTCAGTACTTCTAAACCCTTACAATTGTTGCACATGGATCTACATGGACCAATGAGAATACAAAGCAAAGGAGGAAGTAAGTATGTTCTTGTGATTGTTGATGACTACACTAGGCACACACGGGTTACTATCCTTAGAACCAAAGATGAGACATTTAATGAGTTTCACAGTTTCATCCTCAAATCTCGAAACAAGATTGATCTCAAATTGATTGCTCTTAGAACTGATCATGGTATTGAATTTGACAATTTTAAGTTCATTGACCCCTCAACAAAATGGTGTGGTAGAAAGGAAGAACCGGTCCTTGGAGGAGATGTCAAGAACATTGTTGCTGGATAGCAACTTGCCAAGAAATTTTTTGACAGAGGCTGTCAACACAGCTTTTTACATTCTGAATAGATCACTGATCAAACCTATTTTGAAGAAAACCCCCTATGAGCTCGTGAGTGGAAGAACATCAAATAGCTCTCACTTGAGAAAATTTGGATGCAAATGCTTTATCCTTAATAATGAAAAAGACATCCTGCACAAGTTTGATGCAAGAAATGATGATGGGATATTTGTTGGATATGCTCATGGAAGCAAGGCTTATAAAGTGTTCAACAAAAGGACACAAACCATAGAGGAGAGTGTGCATGTACTTTTTGATGAAACTAACTTGAGTGATTCGAATTTACAGGATGAAGACTTCGAGATTGGCTTGAACAAGGACACACCAATTGACAAAGATCATGATTCATCAAAAGATTAAGCTGGAGTTTATGGAAACACAAAGACAAAGGAGTATGAAGATCAAGCAGGAAATCTAGAACCTGAAGACACGAAGTCCCGGGCCTTGGAACCTGATTTAGAAGAAACTGATCGAAACAAGGAACTAGAACTTCAACAGGCCTCTAACACTCCTCAAGTGATTAGAAGCTGGAAATACAAAGGCTCATATCCACTAGATGTGATGATTGCTGATCTAAAAGCTAGAATGCAAACAAGGTCAAGGAATTCTCTTCTAAACACTTGTACTTTTTTAGCTTTTATAAGAAATATCTTATTGATCCTGACTTGGTATGTACAATGCAAGATGAGTTGAATCAGTTTGAAAAAAAAAAAAAAAAAAAGCAAAGTGTGGCAACTTGAATCTAGACCTAGTAATCACCCTGTCATACAAACAAAATGGGTCTTTCTAAACAAACTTGATGACAGTGGCATAATTACTAGAAACAAACTAGGTTATTGATCAAAGGTTACAGTCAAGAAGAGGAAATTGATTATGAAGAAACTTTTGCACCTATTACGAGATTAGAAGCCATTGGGATGTTGATTGCATTTGCTGCTCACATGAACTCTAAGTTTTATCAAATGGATGTGAAAAGTGCTTTCTTGAATGGCTATCTAAAAGGGAATGCATATGTTGAACAACCACCTGGCTTTTGAAGATCTAACATATCCTCATCATGCGTTTAAACTGGATAAAGCTCTCTATAGCCTTAAACAAACCCTAAGAGCTTGGTATAAAAGGTTCTATGAATTCTTGCTGTCACATGGTTTCACTAAGGGTCAAGTTGAGAAAACCTTGTTCATCAAGAACCATGGAAAATCTGATTTGTAGGTACTACAAATTTATGTTGATGATATCATATTTGGTGGTACTAATGAGATCTTGTGCAAGAAATTCTCTGAGCTCATGACAGGGGAATTTGAGATGAGTATGATGAAGGAGTTAACATTCTTCCTAGAACTTCAAATCAAGCATGGAAATGAAGGGACAATAATCCACCAACAGAAGTATCTCAAAGAACTACCCCAGAATTTTGGCATGACTCATTCCAAGGCTTTTGACACTCCAATAGCTATTGCATGTAAGTTGGATGCTGATCCTCAAGGTAAGGGTGTAGATTAGAAAATGTACAGAGGTATAATTGGTTCCTTACTTTATTTGACTGCTTGTAGACATGATATCATGTTCCGTGTGTGCTTGTGTGCTAGATTTCAGGCTAATCCTAAGGGGACCAATTTTGACTTGTTAGGATATTCTGATGCTGATTTTGTAGGTCATTTAGTGGATTGGAAAAGTACTACTGGCACATGTCATTTCCTAGGTCCATGCTTAGTCTCTTGGTCATCAAATAAACAGAATTCAGTAGCCCTTTCTACCACAGAAGTTGAATATGTAGCTGCTGGATTACGCTGTGCACAATCACTTTGGATAAAACAACAACTCGGAGACTATGGCCTGGGCCTTGGTTGTGTTCGAATTTTATATGACAACACAAGCTATATATTTGTCACCAAAAATCCTACCCAACACTCAACAACGAAACATATTGACATAAGATATCATTTCTTGAGAGATAATTATTAAAAAGGCAATATAATCTTATAACATTGTAATTTAGAAAATCAATTGACTGATATCTTTACAAAACCTTTAGGAAAAGAAATATTTGAGAAGATAAGACAGAAAATAGGCATGATTATAATATTTAACTTCTTGTCATTACATTACTTCACTTTCTAAAGCTGAGTTGATTTGGTAGGATATTCTGTTTGAAACTAAATATTTTCTGTAGATATGTTATCATTTAATTGATGTAGATACACAATTATACTCTTTTATGGACAGTCCCCACATCAGTAATTTCTTTGTTTTGGCATTCTTTCTCCAGCTTGCTAAGATCATGTTTATCCCATTTGTCTTAAGGTTTTGGGACGGTTTCACCTTTATCATTCTTGTAATGAACTTTGAGTGGTTCAATTTTGATGATCTACCATAGCTAAAAATCCTCTGCTTGAATGTAAGTTTCCGTGCGTTCTTTCCAGTAAGAATAGTAGCTCCCATCGAAGAGGGGCGGCCTTTGAAATGAAAGACCCTCTCTTAAATCCTGCGAAGACATAGTCTGATCTCCTTCTCACGTGGTTAGCGTTTAAGAAGGTTTGGCTCTGATACCGATTGTTAATTCCTAGTCACAGAAAGACTCGGG
>JAOVYX010016456.1:0-24627 GCA_035668315.1 Drosera spatulata
AGGCTTCAATTTATGGGACTGAGGATGAGGATGAAGAGTTGAGCAAGATTCAATTGGGTCCCATGTGTAGTCTCAGAGAACATCTTGAGAAAGATAAGGTTAAATTTTTTGTTGTTTTTTATATTTTTACAATTTTGTATGTTATTGTTTGTGTTCGTATTAGAATCACAAGAAAATGAAAGTGGAAAAGCATGCGTGATAAAAGAATGATAGAGTAGGATTATGTAAATGGAAAAAGTAGAGTGATGATATAAAAAAATATTAAAAAAATATATTGGAATATGTGTTAAATTATAAAAATTATAATATGAGAGAGAAAAATTCGATAAAGTTATCATATTATTATAGCATTTTTTGTTTTTATCGATCAATTTATTATAAAAGTATTATAATAAAGAGAAAAAAATGAAAATTCTGATACAAGTGCTTATGTGGCCTAAATGACAATGGTGGGGAAAATGACAATGGTGGCCTTGATGGCAATGGTGTGGCCTGCTTGATTGGATCATTCAACTATCATTTGATGGTTGATGTTCATTGAACGGTGCATCTTAGAAGCGTCAAAGAGAACTACTAGGGGTGAGAAGAAAACGACATGGTGACAATTTCGCCTAATGCTGATGGTAATCTAGTTGATTTGGCTGTTCAATCAACATTTGAATGGTCGATGTTCGTGTCCCATATCTCTTGGAATTGCTATCCTGTGAGTTTGGTGCACGGATTTTCGCTCGCTGTCCAAATATGTGTGGCATAGTTGGTTACTAGGAATCTGTTAGAGCGAGCAAATATCTAACATCTTATTGAAGGAAGTAGTGGTGCGTAAAGTCTCCAAGTCGTAATGTAGGGAAATAAGGGAGAACTTTTTAACTTCAGTTGAAGATTCTCCTCTAGAATGAATATCTCTATTGTTTTGGTCATTGTATCAGGATGATGAGAGCTTAAGAAAGTGGAAGGAACAGCTACTGGGGAATGTTGATGTTAATTCAGCTGGAGGTTGGTGCTAATACATTATTTCTTCGATTTGCATTTACGGAGTGTTTTTCACGCTATCTGTCCCTAGCATTTTCTCGAGCAATAGCGGTTGTATATGAGATAGATATAGCTACCTACTACTTGAGGGCTTGCTGGAAATTGAAGTGACCTATACAAGAGAATTCATATTTTGAATATGGTTCAAGAACCTCTATGAACCTCTATGTAACTTATCTCATGTTACTTTTCTCATTATCAGCTTATTGATTTTCATCTGAGCATTTTTGTCACTGATTGTCGTTATTTCCTCTGCTGCAGAAACTCTGGAGCCAGAAGTGAAGATTCTCAGCCTGTCTATCGTCTCACCTGGTCGGGCTGATATCATCCTCCCGATACCAGAGGATGGAGACCCCAAGGGCCTGTGGTTCACCTTGAAAGAAGGCAGCACTTACATCCTAAGGTTCTGCTTCACGGTTAGCAACAACATTGTTTCAGGGCTTAGGTATACCAACACTGTCTGGAAAACTGGTCTCAAAGGTACCTCTATCAGCCACACGAATACTAAACTATTTTGATTGTTTGCTTTCATTTCACACACTCTTGTTCTAAAATGAAGAAGGTTTCCAATGAGATTGTCTTCTGCATTTTTGAGTCGGAAGTATATTCTCTCTAGTTCAGAGAACAAGAAATGATTTAAGATTTTGTCATGTGTGTTTCTTTTTTCTTTTTTTCTTTTCCCCTGTTTCTTCAGTTGACAGCACCAAAGAGATGCTCGGAACATTCAGTCCTCAGCAAGAACCCTACACGCATGAGATGCCGGAAGAACTTACCCCGTCTGGTTATTTTGCAAGAGGCTCATATACTGCTAGATCGAAGGTAAGGCCTCCTAGACCCTACATGCAGTTTGTGCTTTTGGTCTTACATATGCTCAGATACAGATATTTTTTTTCTGGACCTTCTACAACAAGATTAGATGTATTAGACTTGCGTGAATTTCTCGACTACGACTCTGGAGCTCACTTGTTGATAGTTCATCCGTATCTTATGCATTTGATATCAATCCGTCCGCAAATTGCCCTCTTTTTGAGACCCAAAAAGGGCATTCACTTGAGAGGATGTGCAGTCGTTTGTGAACTCTTTGGTGCCATGTTACAGCTTCTCGTATCATTCTCATGTTCGGATGGTATTGGATAACTGACAAAACTCTCCTGCTTAACTCTGCCTTTGCGTACAGTTTGTTGATGACGACAACAAGTGCTACTTGGAAATGAACTACACATTCGATATCCAGAAAGAATGGGCATCTGTTTAAACCACAACTTGTCCATCATCCTCGTCTGGGGAAGGGTTTGCTCATTGGCAATAGCGGATACTAATACCAGCGCCTGAAGGTTAGAAACATCGAGGGGATCGAATAAGTTGTTCTTTTGTAGTTATGTATACTTCTCTGTACTTGCTTCCTGCCCCTGCTTGTTTCTTGATGCCAAGTAGGGGCGAAATGATACATTTTTATCAGAGTCACAACATTCAGCTTTTCCTTATATATTGAGCTTAAGATGGCAGTTAGGCACGAACATGCTACGATGTGCTTTATTATATATTGAGCTGATGTCTGAATCAATACTCCTAGCATCACGTTAACAGGAGGATGACTAGGAGTCAGGATATAGCTTAACATGCTTCATTCGACTTGAAACCCTTTTTTTATGATGCTTCTTGTTGTCCCATTTCCGACATAATATTCGGAGATTTGGGCGTTCAGATTGTAAGCTCGGTTGGAAAATGCATACGGCAGAAATGATTTTTTTGTCTAAATACTCTTTTTTACAAACACTATGTCTTTCGTACTTCGTTTGTCTCCGTATTTTAGCAAGAGATAATGTAATTCGACTTTACGAAAGCATCTCTTCATCAGGGCGTCCCTTTGTTAGAATTCTGGTTT
Source organism: Drosera spatulata (assembly GCA_035668315.1). Taxonomy (NCBI): domain Eukaryota; kingdom Viridiplantae; phylum Streptophyta; class Magnoliopsida; order Caryophyllales; family Droseraceae; genus Drosera; species Drosera spatulata. The sequence goes on from JAOVYX010016456.1 coordinate 2,915, forward strand.
GTGTCTGCAAAATAGAAAGGAAGATACAACGAACTGTCATAACTCCTTATTGGCAAACCCATTGATGACTTCAAACAGTACTCTCAACTTTTGTTCATCCTTTTCTTTTCTTTATTTGAACACCAACAACTTTCTTTCAAATTTTAAGGTGAGCGGTTACTGCTTAATATGGTGAAATGATAGTCCCTGTCTATCATTGTTCCAAATCAAAGTAAAATACTCAAAAAACAAATACGACATTCAAACGGAACGTATCAATACGGATATAGTACGTATCCTCATGAAAATACAAGACAAAGGGGTTATGTGAGATGTTTAATAATAATATTTATAACATGAAAAAACTAATATTTATTATGCAAAAGACATATAAACATACATCATAATATTCATAACAAATTTTCCGCAGAAAGCTCAAACACTTAAAAATAGTCATCCACCATTTATGCATTGTCATCAAGCATAAAGTATCCATATTGTCCAAAATAAGCTGTAACTTGTCTCAAACACTTAAAAGATCTGGATGATTGGCCGATTCCTTAGTTGTTTATTTTTTTTGTGAAATGTATTTGTTAATACTTTATATACATTAAAAGATTTTTACTTGATCATTCAAGATAATTGAATCTCTTTTTTAATTATTGTGTTAAATCATTGGCCAACCGATCAATAGGTTGTGGCCCAAATTTAATAAAATCTTTTGATCATATCAGACCTATAATACGGACATGTTTAAAACATGTAACAAACATAGTATAAAAAAACGCATATTATATGCGTTTTTACTATGTTTGATGTAAGACCTCGTACTGGACATTAATGTTATTAAATGGAATAGCTTAACCTGTTTCTTAAAATTTATTAGTCTACTACTTTAGTATTTTGTCAATTATTCAAGCAGTGAAGGGCCAGGGGTCAGATACAATAGGGTATCAAGCAAGCAAGACATAATTCATGGTCAAACTTTATATCATAACCTTTTAATGGAAGGTTAATCTAAAATTTATCACTATAAGGTCATAGTTGTTATACATAAAATTCTGGGCTCGATGAGTGTAAATTTTATAACACATGTTGAAGATGATCAGAGCAATTTTTAGAGCTCTATACACATTGGCGTCAGCATCACATTCTCAACATGAAAACCCATAGAGATAGAAACTTTCAATGTTAAGAAGATCCCTATTTTGTGCTGACCAAAATAAAAGTCAGATCTTATCAGACCAACAAAGAGTATAGAAAATAACAACGATAAACGTTACTAAGACAGAAATCTCATTTCATTAATTAATTAGAGATATTGCTTTCTCTTCGATGATTATTTTTGCATCATAGTAACTTGATAAAGTTACACTAGCAAGAAGTATAACAAGAACATTGGTCATGACCATGACAAGGCCACTGATACAGATTTCCATATCCAGCATTGAGACAAGCTTGGTGACAGTCTTCGAGATGGCAATTCGGAAGTGGAATAAGATGAGCGCACAACTTGAATTCGTTGGTTTTCATCCCGTTGATTCCTTTTGGGACGCTTCGGTTCTTTATCCCATTTATTTTGTCAATATCTATTCAGATATCACATTAAAATCAAATAAAATAAGATATTTTTATTTAAAGGAATAGAATAAGATATTAGTCATTACTAATGACAAGTATTATTCAACACAGATGACAAAATAAAATAGAGATGTATGGTCAAATAGAAAAACTCTCGGAACTGATCGAGTTATGTTTACACTTTAAAGTGTAATTCATGTGTACCACAGTGCGGAAACCAAATCGGGTTACTATTATAGTGAAAAATGTCGTTCATTTTACATATATGCACTAGCTATATGCTTTTTTTCCGATGAAAAGTGAGAGAAACATACCATAGGCAGAATGTGCAACGAACAAGCAAATGATGAACATAACAATAATCTTCTCCATAGTTCGTTGGTTGGTGAATACGAAGAAGATAGGTTATTTGTTGGCCGGTGAATACGAAGAGGATAGGTTATGTGGATGATGCAAGAATAGGGAGATTTGATACTAATTTATAGGGGTTTTGCTCATATATTACATTTATTATATTCAAATTAACTAGAATGGTAGAGTTGTCTTAATCAAATTCGTTGCATGAACCTCATTATAAAAAGTCAACTAATTTAATGCAAGGTTTTTTAAAGCAAGTTTCAGTAATAGATGGAAACCTTGAACAATTCCCATAAAACTGATGAAAGGTTGCCTCAAATCTTTATAATTTTAAATACAGTAATCAAAATTTTTACATCTATATTGGTATATTCCTTATAACGTTCTTGTATTTGCCAAAACAATGTGCCATCAATCACATATCCGTTAAATTTTACGGGTAGTAGACTAGAAAGTGTCATAACTTTCCATGTTTCTCCTTGTCACAAAAATGTCATTTCAACTTAACTCGAGCTACAAGTGTTTAAAAAGAAAACGACAAATTTTTTGACAAAATATTAAGGGGTTGTTTGGTATCCCTTCTATCTTTTGTTTTTTTGTTTTCATTTCACTCATTTTTATTTTTTATTTTCTATTTCTTAAATGGATAATATAGAAGAAAAAAAAATAAAAAACCAGAAAAAATGATTTCAGCTTCCGTTTTCATTTCATCTGAGTGAGGTATTCAAGATTCCCTTTACACGAAATAATTTTATTTTACAAAGTAATTTTGATTTTTCGTTTCTATTACTGATTTTTGTTACTCCAATTTTAAACAACAATACTAAATAAGCTCTAATTGAGCAGATTCATGTAACTTAGGAAGAAAATGGGGGGATTATTAGCAGACCCCCGAGCATGTACACCCCCTTGAAAGTGTGATTTTTGATCAATTGTGCTGTGATCTAAGTGTAAAATTTATTTATCAATGAAAATTAATTCAAGGAATTTTCCCAAAAAATATAAGTATATGAAAAAAAATCTCAAACTCCTACAATCCGAAAAAATAATTTCCAAAACCTATATTCCTCATCTCCCCTTATCTCCCTCCTCCTCCTCTTCTTGTCTCTCCACCACCACCATCGTTGGCCACCTCCGTCGCCGACCACCACCATTTCTGCCCACCTCCGTCGTCGATACTGTTTCCTCATTACAAGAAACATCACAATACCATAACAAAAAAAAGCTCGAACTAATCAACTTAAACCCATTGCAAAAGAAAAAAAGAAACAAATTGGTGAGTGAAGAAAATTGAATTCTTTTTCACATTTTTTGAAAATAATACGTCTGAACAACATAAAACAACACATACACATTGTTTGAAATAGCAAAGACACACTGTTGGAATAGTACAAACGCATTGATTGAAATAATGCGCCTGAAGACTCCTCAAACTCAATTCATCTACTCTTCAACAATGCATCTCTTCTTCAACTATGTAGATTTGCTCGATCTCAACCGGATGTTCATACATCAAAACATTGATTTCATCTCATCTCTTCGATTTCTTCCTAATTCAATCGATCTCCAATGTACTCGATCTCGTCCTACGATTCTGCACTCTCAATCTTTAAGAATTATGACATCAATTCGAAATTGATCGATCGCTTTCGAAAGAACCGAATCGACGAGGTCTTGAGGTTGTGCACGATGACGATATTAGATAGGGATGAAGACGGTGAAGGTGATGGATTGGTGGGGAAGAAGGAAGAGGAGAGACAAGTGGGAGTGGGTAACAAAAAGAAATTATATGATTTCGGATTTTTTATTCCGTTTTGTATGATTAGAAAATTATTTTATAAAAAATATATTTTAGAATAATTTTTTGATTAATTTAACTCAATCAATGAAACAATAAAAAAGTGTTGTATATACTCCGGATGCTCCAAATACTTCATGCATATATCTACTCAAATTAATTACTTACCATGAAAATTAAATGGTCTTACAACGTCCTTGAATTGGTATGTGATGGGTCAAACTCGCACTTCAGATTTGATATAATGCATGAATCACAAGCTGAGGTAAGTTCATCTTAAAGTCTTAATCAATTGTAAGTTTTTGTCTTGTTCCACATTAATTAAGGAATGCAGTACTTTCAAATCCAAAATCACTCATCTTGTGTGGAATTTGAATTTATGATGATATACTCCACTAGCTTGAATAATTACGAAGTAGCATAACTCTACACCTAATATGTGGTAGTACCATTTTTGTTCTTTGGAAAAAAAGCATAGGACCCTTTCCACTATTAAATAGTGACACATGATTCTTTGAAATTTTAAAAATATACGGATAATCTTTTTATTAATTTCTTTAAATGGTATTTCATGTTAAAATAATTCAATTTTTTTTAAATTAATGAACAATATACAATATACAGATGATCCTTTTATAATTTTTTTGATAGATTTTATTAACTTCTTTTATCGTGTTTTTGTGCCAAAAATAATATGATTTTTTTTATTATAAAAAGATAAAATGTATATTTTTAAACTTGATGGGGATAATATGTCACATGACATTATCCTCTTAAAATTTCGCTTCATATTATCCTCTCAAAATTTCATAGTTGCATATTACCCTCTTTAAATTTAACATATGAACACCTTATCCTATTTCATAAAATCTAATCCAAAAACATCACCTAAAATGAACAAATTATCCTTTTTCATTCTTAAAATTAATTTAATAATTGATTAGGGTCTTCTTTTTTCTTTTTCTTTCTTGATAAATGATTAGGGTCTTTTTAAAAGAACTTAGCATATCTAATTATTTGGATGTAACATCAAATGTTTTAATCGCAGTTAACAAGTTACATAATAATTTTATTTGCAAAACCAAAACATCCAACATAAAATATACAAACATCAACCCCTAGAACACATGTATCTGCTTGCTTGCGTTGGGACAGGGGAAGGGCGGGAGGTGGATCTCGGGGACGGTGAGAAGATCGATCAAGCGGGTTGCTACCGCATTGAGTGAGGGCTGCGGCAGGCGCTTGACCAACAGAGTCATCGGGTCAAGGCGTGATGTCGAGTCCATGGATAGACTTGATCTCTAACGTGAAATCTGATTGGGACACTTTACTGGAGAGGGAGGAGAAATATTGGGCTCATCGATCTCGGATTCACAGCTCAGAATCAGTCAAATGTTTCTTTCAACTTCGAAGGGTGGGGATCGAAATTGACAGCAGCAGATTGGATAAGCTTAGTCCTTCCTTTTGCACAAATGACATCGAGGAGGCTATCAAACAGATGGGAGTAAAGCTTTGGCGTCCGATGGACTTAGCGCTCAGTTCTATCAAACCCATTGGGGCCCCTTGACTTCCTGAATGCGAGCGTAGACATCTCAGCCTTCAACTTCACCAACATATCCTTGTGCCCTTAAGTTAATAATCCCACGAAGATCACATAATTCTACCCAATAAACCTTTGTAATGTAATTTATAAGATCGTATTGAAGCCTTTGGCTAACCGCTGGAGGGAAGTAAAGTCAGAGTTGATTTCTTATTCGCAAGGGGCCTTCGTATGTGATCGCCTTATTACCGACAAGATAAACATCATATCCAAACAACATCATCTAAAATACATGGGTTTGCTCCTGAGGGGCGGGAGGTGATTGTGGATCCCAGGGATCATCGTGAGGACGATCAGATCGGTTCTACCACACTGCTGCAAATGCTGTGATAGCTGTTCGACCAACGCTGTGTTCACGTATAAGGAAGAAACCGTCATCTATGATCTTCCAATGTCGGCCAAATAAAGCTGTTCTCCTGCCTTCAAGTAATGTCGTCGTGCTTAGGTTCAACATTACCTATTTTTCTCAATAGATAACTTAAATGATTTCGTGATTTGATATTTGTTCTTGTTTCGTTATGATCTGTTTAGATTTGATGCATACATCAATGTAGCGGCCAATGTGTTTGGACTCATCACGTTGATCATATCTTCTGTCGGTTTACGCCATGGAAATCCCACTACCTACTTATTCCTCTTCCTTCTTGATCTGGTGACTCCTGATATAAACCCATGACTCCATCTTACTGGGTTTTCTCTTTTTTCGTATGTTTTCGTCGTAAGAGATGGGCTCCTATACCTTGTTCCCGTTTTGGCCAGATTAGTGATCACAAAGAAAAAACTCGGTCAATAGAATTAGTTCACAGCAAGATTGCTGACTCCTCATTTTCGTAATAATCACATTTTTTTCGTAACCAATCATGGACGCTCTTGTAGGGAGCCAGCGTGCATGGTATAAGCATCTAACCTAGTTCACACAAAAGGTCTTTCGTCTGTATATTGTTTTCGTATGATCACGCTGAATGAATGATCCATGACTAGTTAGTTAACTAAATCATGGCGATGGCAATTTGATTAGTTTGCTTCCTCCATGGGGTTTGATTACAGGTGATGATGTCCCAGGCATTAGGCGGATGTTCAGCAGCTGCAGCGATTGGGTACGTCGGGAAAAATGGATTCGAAACATCATTCAATTGATACTGATACGATTTGAGTATCCAACTACTATGTAGTTCTCCATTCGAGTAACCAAATAGTTCTCCAACATGAGTATCGATATTAATGGCACCATCGAGTATTCGAAGTGACCGGTTGATTATAAATTATCCTACCCAGACGATGCGACCGCCTACCGTCAGCCATCAATCAGAACCACGACCGGATCGTTTATAAGCTTGTTAACCTGATAATTTGAAATCCAGAGAAGCAAGAGACAAGCAATAACAGTTGAATTTGAAGTCAACACCTACAAAAGCATGACTAATCATAAGTCTCTATGATTGGATTCCCAAAATCAGATCCAACCTCCATTCAAACCACCTTTCCAATATAAAGAAAACCACCAAGATTTCCACAAGAATAAAAACCACCGAGATTTCCACAAACACAAACCAAAATGAACCCACCAAATGAAGCAATCACACTCCTCAAAATCATCACCTCTGTTCTCACATCCCTCACTTTCATCTTCTTCATCACCTCAAAAATCCCCAAAGGCACGCCAAGCCTCATCGCCCACCTCCCATTCATAACCCTCTTCTTCATCCTCCCCCTCCCACTCTCCTCCTCTCTCCTCACCGGCCTCACTTCCTTCTTCATCACCTGGCTCTGCACATTCAAGCTCATCCTCTTCTCATTCGACCTCGGCCCATTATCAAACCCTAACACCAAATCCTCACTCACCAAATTCATCCTCTTCGCGTCGTTCCCAATCAAAATCAAACACTACCCATCTCATAATTCCCCTCGAATTGCAAAACCCAGAGAGGGACTTGAAAATCGATTAGGGTTTGGATTATGGGTCCTCGGAGCAAAAATCATTGCTTTTTATTCGATCCTCTACGGGTGCGACCACTGGAGATACCGTGCACCCGCAGTGATAATCCAATGCGTGTACTGCGTTTTGTTATATCTATGTCTCGATCACGGGCTCCTGGTCATCAAATCCGTGATCGAGAACTTGACTGACGTGGAGCTACAGGAGCCGTTCGATGAGCCGTACAAGGCCACGTCACTGCGGGATTTCTGGGGGCGGAGATGGAACCTCATGGTATCCGATGCTCTGCGTCACACGGTACACGAGCCCGTGATGTGGGCCCTGAAGGGGAGGCGGTGGGCCCGGTTTGCGGGTGTCACGTGCTCGTTTGTGGTGTCCGGGTTCATGCACGAGCTCATCATGTGGTACTTGACACGTGTGAGACCCACGTGGGAGATCACGTGGTTTTTCGTGATCCATGGGGTGTGCGTGGGCCTTGAGGTGGGCTTGGGGACGTCGGAGTTGGGCCGGAGGTGGAGGGTCCATTGGGCCGTGAGGTGGGGGTTGAGTATGGGGTTCTTGGTTGGGACTGGGCTTTGGTTGTTTTATCCGCAGTTCGTGAGGAACAAGGTGGATGTGACGGTGATTGAGGAGTTTAAGAGCTTTGTTGGATTTTTGTTAGGGTTTGTTCCCGTGAGATTGAGTTAGGATTCATGTGATATTTTATCCCTGCTTGGTAAACAACAAATAGGTTAATTTCTAATACGCATTGTTAGATCGTTGATGCCATATTTAGTCCTTTTGTTGCGGGTTGTTATTATGTCTCAAATGTGGATTTGGTGACTCCATTCATGTAACTTTCACCAGTTTCTGTCGTGAATCGATTTGTAAGAGTGGGATGCAAAACATTCTCATGCCTTTGAGGCGCCCTATATATTGAGTGCAACCCAGGCCACCCAAGCTACCCAGCCATCCTAGGATGCAGGATGCCTCTAGCAAATAAACATAGAACATGGAGGTCGATGACTCACAATATATCACAATATTATTTAGTTAAACCCGAAAAACCCTTTCGCTAACAAGCAGCAATTAAAGAAGCTCAGTTTGTCGATATTGGATTTGTCGTGTGGAATAATAGTAGTATCATATGTTACGAAAATCTACAACGATATGTCCTTTTTCTTTGCCTCGACATACTTCTTTAAGTCACAGAACCCTTAATATTTAGTACTAAGTTTGTCCAAAAAAAATATACGCATGATTAGTGCTCGTAGAGCACCTTTTACCCAACCCCGCCCCAGCCCGACGTGCGCGTGTGTTTGCAAAACACACAAATTAATTTAAAAGAGATGTAGTGAAGGAGCCTTTATATATATATGCTCACTTTATTTCCCATAAAATCAATGTGGATGAAGATTTTCAAATAATCTTTACTTCCTTTTCATTTCACATATTCAAACTTGTACACAAACTTATTTTCATTATATTTGTTTGGCACATGTTATGTAACATAATTTAACTATAATAACTACGGTTAAGGGAGCAATATCAACACTCCATGTCCACCACCAAAAACATTCACTCGAGTTAGATATGAACCTCATAAATATTTTCGTAACATAATGATCTCGAGGCAACGTTGGATGCCAGCCAATTTTCGTTGAAAAGACCAATAAATAAATAGAGGATGATGTTTTACCTATGTTCATCTTTTCAAATGAGGCGTGTTATCTCTGCTAGTTTTTTCAAAGAAGATGTATTCCTCTGTTAAACTTTTTAGAGAAAACGTGCTACATCATCCTATATTTTTAGGGAAGGAGTGCTATATTCTTTAATCTTTTCAGAAAAAGTATCTCTCCTTCATTGATATTTTTTGAGGAAGTTGGCTACTTATCCAACAATGACGGTCGATCATTACTCCTGATCTCTTCAATGATGGTTTTTTTATTTGTTTTTTTAGGATGAGGGAATAGATGTCATTTAACATGGTGCGTAAAATAGTTATATTACTTATCCAACAATATTTTGACTTTAAAATAGGATTATATATATATATATATTTAATTTTATAAAAATGATTTATTTGTTTTTTTGATTGTGTGAGAGAATTTCCTATGCACATGTCAAATGATGTGTTATAGTCAAATATAACAATTGTCGCAAAAAATGTCATTCTAATGGATCATATTTTTAAAGCCAAAATTTAGCAAATACTTTGTCATGTGCCATATATTGCAATCAAAATGGCAAAGCCAAATTTTGGTAACCCAACTTGATAGAGAGCAAATCAAATTTTAAAAGGAAAATCAATATTAAGGTGTGACAAATTCCTATCCATTGATCAAATGAAATTTTCAAAATATAACATGTCTTCATTGGAGAACTATAGTTAAATTATAGCAAATTCATATTATTCATTGTTAAAATATAGATTTATTTTGTTAAATTTGGCTACTACCATTTAGAAATGCTCCGACAGAAAAAGAAGGGAAAAAAGTGAAAGAAAAAAATAGTGGATGATTTCATATAAAATGACGCAAAACATAGAATGTTTAGATTTTTCTAAAAAAATATTTTTAATAAAAAAATATTGTTTTCTCCGTCGCAGATAATTGAAACACATTATCAAAATGAACATTTCACATGAATTACAACATTTTTATATTATTTTTTTTGATAAACCAACAATTGTATATTAAGTAATCTTAATCGATTAAAAAATCTAAAATATTTATACTTTATATCATATCATCTTCTTTTTCTTTTTGTTATCTTTTCTTTCTCCATCAAGGATATTAAGATAAATGACACCAAATTAGTGCTTTGCTTAATAATTATATCAAGTCAATAAATTATAATTTATTTGAAAAAAAAAATATAATCTTTATAAGATATAAAAAAATTTATTAATAACAACATACAAATTATGTATTGATAATATACATTAAATAATAAAAATTTATTTAAAATTATTTTCTCTTTAATTTTTTTAATTATTTAATATTAATCATTCATTGATCTTAATAATATAGCGACTAACATTATATTTCTCAAACAGTGTATTTTTTATGGCATGAAGCAGCATCAATTTTCACCAAGAAGACGGTTACGCTATCCTCATCTCCCCCCAAAAACCCAAGCCATCTGGATTCGCTCCCGTTACCCTTCCATTTGCCCGCAGGCCGCCGCCCTCCGCCGCCACTGCCAGCCCCATAGCTCGGCGTCTTCGCACTCCTCTCTCCTCTTTATCATTCCGATCCCGTGAACCACTGCGAAGAGAAGCAGCCACCACCAATTACTGGAATTCGACCGCATCGCTCGTTCTTTTTCATTATTTCAGGCAAGCTTTTCTGTTCTCTAATCGTGGTCATATTGATTCTTTTCTTTCCATCCTAACGAACAGTACGCTGTGGTCGGATATGCCCAGACCTCGGATGCTGAATGTTGGATAATATAGTTGGCGGAGAGGATTTTAGCTTGTGATAAATGCAATCAGTTGATAGCAATTGCGGCGTTGCTCTCGTGAGAAATTAATTAAGCACTTGAAATATCACCGTGGTTGACAGAGAGTTTAAATCTGATTGTATAAAAAATTGATCGTTGATGGAGTTCTTTATAAAGGTATGTTCAACATCATGTTATTTGCTTGAAGAAGGATCAATGGTCCCTTCCGTGCTAGTCCTTTTGCTAGGGTATACTTGATCTTACCAATTGTGGGTGCTAGTTACGCTAGTTGGGGTCGTCGAGACTCGAAACTCTCGCATTGGGTCTCCTATATCTTGGCGAAGTATAATTAGACAATAAGTCATCAACCTAGTGACACATTTCAAAGCAGGTCTAGGTTGTATTGTGACTTCTGCAATGTGCGTTAAGTTGAGATTGTATTTAGATGCAAATAATAGTTCCAGCATTTTACCTTGGTAGAGTTGGTTTCTCAACAATGCGTGCTTCTGTAGTTGCCAATGATGTATCTTTGTTTCCTGATCAGGGACTGCAAGCCAGAGGCACATGAAGGTGAACTGAGCGTAAAACAAAGCTACAGCCTCTCAGTAGCCATGGCTTCTGCCGTGGTCTCTTCATCATTGTTTCCCATGAGGAATTTACCCTACAGTAATTCCACGGAGCGCTTCTGCACCATGGTCTACTCTCCTCATACGGCTTCCTCGTCATTCCATAAAGTCATAAAATTTCCATCAAGGCCAAAGAACAGAGTTGGAATGCTGACTGTCAAAGCGTACATGGAGGAAACAAACACCATTTCAGGCTTTGTCAAAAAAATTATCGGAGCTCTTCCTGTTGTTGGCCTCATAGCCAGGATAGCGAGTGATGAAGGCGGCATTGGTGGGGACATTATTGATTTTGCAGAGTTTAGAAGGAGGGTCGGGAAGAAGTGCTCCATCATGGATACCAGAGCTTTCTATGCGTTTCGAGATCGCCGTGGCCGGGTAACCATGATTCATTTATATCTTTTGATGAAGATGCTTTTCGATATGAATCTATAATGCTGAAAAGGTGGAACCTTTTTGTGACGCTCAGTTTTCAGGTTGTTTCGGCTTTGTGTAGGCAGGTGACCCTTTGTATGTTCTATATTGCTGTTGGCTAGCAGCGGTGGGTGCAGGACTCCTCAAATCAGAAGAAATTCTGGAGGGTGTAGCGAGGCTTCGACTTTCAAACGACATTGAATTTGAAGAAGAGACTTTTATTGCGAAGATGAAAGAAGCGAGAGAGGTGAGTACTCATCATAATTGTTCTATCTTGAGGCGCATTGTGCTATATCCCTTTAGTGCAACCCATCTGGGTTCATAATCTCTGTTGCTTTAGATCACATACCATAGTTTTGCCGAGATATAGATATTGAGTTCTTGGACTAATAGTCTTTGTTACTTTAGATGACTAAATTTCTGATTCTGCCACTTCATGTATAGCATTCCAATGGTTCGTGTGAATTCTGATGCCAGACTAGTGCATGTATGTGTAATTGCTGAACTTAATACTGCTTTCTCTTGCTGCAGAAGCGAGCTAAGCTAAGGGCATCAGCTCCTGAAATCCCCATGGAAATCAGAGCAGCGAAAGCTCTTGACGCTATCTACGTCTGCTGTTTTGGCCAGGACCCTATTGAAGAAGAAGACAGGAGACTGATAAGTATCATGCTGAAAGCCGTTTTTCCAACAGTCGGGCAGGCACAGATAGAGGAGATGGTGAAAGAAAAAATACAGAGAGTGGCCGAGGGTGGTGAAGAGAAGGAGTTCTTGCCAAAGTCCTTGCCCAAAGAAGCTGTGGAGTTGCAGCTGAAGGACCTCCAGTTTCTTAAACAAAACAGCGCCGAATTGCTTGAACAAAAGTCGGAGAAGAAGTGACGATGGGTGGCCTTGTTTGTCAATGATGAGTATCTCATGTTATCGTGCTAACGTAGCAGTCTGCTTCCTGTAAATTTCCAGGCAAGGAATAGAAGTCCTGTATGATTTGGATACAGTACAATGAACTCTTCTTTACAGTGCATGGCGCTTCTTTATAGTGATGGACAGATGAAGAAGTCTCGGCACTCCAGATTCAATGAGACATGTAAACTCTGAAGCCTGTGTAGATTGGGGCGACACAACTTACTAGCTCTCGGACCAGCCGACTTATCAAAGCAGCAAATCATTCTGAATCTCCAAAGTCGAGGTAAGCCATACTATCATTCTCTCATAGATTGGTTCCAAACTCGAGGTAAGCGATACTATAATTCTCATAGATTGGTTGACGATCACATGTGAGCTTTTCGTCTCTCAAAACTATAGAGCATCAACTCTGCTTCGGTCAGATTGCTAGTGCAACCCAACCCACATCGGCTACTGCGAATGTGAGAATTCCTCATAAAGTCCATAGGTCAATAATCGGATAATTAGCCAAGAGAAAGAAGTGATTAGGCTACTAGGTCCATTAAAAAGGGTCTGGGCCTTGGAAAGTCCCCGGGCCTTTCTATACAGAAATGTATGCCCCTTTATTGGGTTGGCTCGAAGCGGAGAGGTCCACCAAAATATTTGGGGGCTGAGACGAGTTTGGAGCCTAGTCTTTGGGCCTCTGCTCGAGCCCATTGGCCAAATTACACAGTTATTCACTTTGATCCCTCCTTTGCGAGGTGATTAACAGAACGGGGCTTACTCTTCTCTTGGTTAAATTTTTTCCAATATTTATGTCATTGTTTTAATTCTGAATCAATTATCGTGAAAATGATAATGATAATTTTAGTTATATATTTCAATTTAAACCATATTTTTCTTACGTCGTGAAAACGAATAACAAAACTTCAATTAGATATTTTTGTGTAATTTTTTTATTATATATTATTCTACAAGTAAAATTTGTTTACATTGTAGGAATTGGTAAGTGGTACAGCGTAAACATTTGATATTATTGTAATTTATATAGGCAAGTCGCAGTTCATTTAAATCAAGACACACACATAAACTTCTAAGCGTAGACCGATAATTTATCATACGACGTATATTACAGTACCATGTCATCACATGATTCGTATCCCGAGTCTTTTTAGTTTGTTGTGTCGCGCTCATAGTCACTGTCTCAATGATCTTGGTCGTGCTCTGTGGCAGCGGCTCTTCGCTCTTCTAGTAGGCGGCGACCATGTACCTTGGGTGGAGGTGGTGGGTTGTGATCATAATCAGACTTGCCATAATCTTCCTCATGCGTATAGCCACCATGTCCATACCCTTTGTCGTGCTTTAAAGCCACTATGTCCATGCTCAATGGCCTCAGCTTTTGAATCTTCTAGTAGGCGGCGACCATGCTCATTGGGTACAGGTTTTGGTGGGAAAAAACGACAAGGGTCTTTACCGTGGTGATAGCCGCCACGTTCATCGACTTTGTAATGCTCATAGCCACCACGTCCATCCTCCATGGCTGCGGCTTTTCCATCTCCTAGTGAACGACGAATATTAAGTAAATGGAATAGAAATACGTACATATCAATTACATGGAAAACTGAAACCAAAGAATTTCATGAACGCTGTCAGTTAAGTCGTGGACTACACTTGATTGATTAATTACATGATTAGATCAAAGACTTGATTCGATTATTGTAACCTATACATAGGTTACTACAAAATTTGTACTCCCTTCCTCCCACTCATTTTGACTTTGTATGCCGACGATTTCCGCTCGTTAATTTATAGAGTCCAATAAGCATTTCTTGGCTTGGTACACCTATAGGATCCCCAATAGTTGGAGATAATGTAACGACGATCAAACGTAATTTTCTGTAAATTTATCATGAAATATCAATGATTGTATAAGTTACGTATTTCAAGTTAATATATGTTACGGGACGATCAGACGTTATTTGATATGAAAACGAGATTTGTATTCATACGTATAGAATAATACAAAATATATAGATGTTGTAAAATATGTGAGATGGAGGGAATATATATTCTCAGATCAATTTCTCTGAAACAATTGGAAATATCGATTTCTCTGAAACAATTGGAAATTAAACGACACAGGCGCGAAAGTATAGCTTATATATATATATATATATATACATATACAGGTACAAACCTAATACAGTGCCAGTTAAAAGTTGATTCCAATTGTCATATATAGTGGTTATATCTAGCGAGAATCACCTTAGCGTGTTTGATCAAGTACTCGTGTGATCATGGACGACATAATCAGATGATTCAAGTATCGTGCGCTCAAATCTCGATTGAATATAAGTAGTTTAACTACAGCAGAAATCGAGGGACTCACGAGTCTGATGAGTTGACTCGGTGATTATAGGAGCTGCGGAGATATGAGTTGCAGCAAACAGAAAGCCGATGAAGAGCAGGGCCTTCGATGGTGCCATTTTTTCTGCAGACTCTCTTTCGAAATGGCTTCGGATTAGATGGAGAGTCGAGTCCTTTTTTTATAGCCCGCTACGAAATTGTCTTATCCATGGAGGCTAACATGCAGTGGTAGATTATATATTCACAAAAAAATTCTCTGTATGTGTAGCTAACAAACAATTTCGTGAATATTAGATTGATCCAAATCTGATAACTATATTACGAAAACCACTCGACAGACTACAGTTGACATAGACTTATAGGATAAGGGAGTTACTCCAAGATTGGTCACATCTAATATTGCCGGAGATTTACTAGCTAGCTAGAGATTTCAAAAACGGAAATGTAGACAGTCTTCTCCTCCTTTCTTGTTCTTTTGTCAAACATAATCCTGTAAGTTTGTTCATGAGATATGAGCTAGATATGGCATGAAGATTGTTTTTGAATCTAGGGAGTATATTAATTTGGAAAAATAAAATATAATTGGGGGGAAAAAACAGAGGGGGGAAATAAATACTAGTGAACTAGTGAAGTGAAACAATAGACTTGGATTCGCTGAAAATCCCCTTACGTATTGTTGGTGAATAGTTGCTCATGCATTTATTTTGTTTGTGATGTTTTTTCCCCAGACAATTCACTTGGGTTCACAATTTGGTTTGATATTTCTCTATAAAAATGGAAAATATAATGGTTTTAATTTTGTGTGGTGTTGTCTCCTGAATTTCTGCTAGAGAAGAAGTACTTCAAACATACTAAGATACTAGGAAGCATTATTCTTTTTACCCTTCTTGCAAAGGCAATAACGTTGTGTTGCGTGCCCTGGCCTCATTTGATACGTGAACGGGATAAGCCCACATAAATAACGAAACATTAATTATTTCGTGTTATCATTTCCTAATATTGTTTGGTATCTGTCAGTTATGGCACTTAATAGACGATGAATATTCGGGACGACGAGCGGCAATAGACTACGGGTAAAGCTGATGGCAACACGGACAAGCTGCGAAACTTCTCCGAATGCAAATAGTAACAATTACAATGAACATTTCGCCGCTGACAGAATAATCGGGCATTGAAAGGAGAGCAGCGCCACCCACATCGGACACCCAAAAAGATAAATGAACTCCTTGAAATAGGCAGCCCTCGTCGTTAAACCAAAAGGCGGAAGTGATCAGACCGCTGGGCCCAATATTGGGCCTCGGCCTGGGAAGTTCCCGGTCCGTACTATACCCCTTAATTGGGTCGGCTCGTGCAAAGGCCCACTAAATTCATTGGGGCTGAGACGAGTGCAAAAGCCCAATATTGGGGGCAGAACAGGGCTCACTCTATTCTTTGGTTAATCTTTTTTCCTTAATTTTTACAGCATTTTTTTCTTGATTTTGTTAGTTCAAAGGATAAAGCCAAATCCAACTTCATTCACCACAAACATACAAGGATTACATGACAGCATACGCATAATACTTGGAACTTCCAAGCATGGACCTTATTAACTAGATAACATGATCATAAGCCGTCAACTTATCACACACTTATACGATAGATATCGTATTCGTGCCATCACATAATCCATTACTCTGGTCCTTTAGTTTGGTGGGTAGTGACCACCGTGTCCATAGCCACCGTGTCCGTATCCTCCACCGTATCCACCGTGACCATACCCCTCGGTAGCGGCTTTCGCCTCGGATGCAGACTTTGGTGGATAGTGACCTCCATGGCCGCCATGGCCATATCCTCCGCCGTAGCCATATCCTCCGCCGTGCTGATAGCCACCGCCGTGTCCATAGTACTCCGTGGTGGCGGCTTTATCCTCTGCTAGGATAAAAACATAACAAATATAGTTTACGCATGATGTATGCAATGTAACCTTCCGGCATAATGTATGCAATGTAAATGACACACACAAATACACATGACATCGTCAAATATGATTTTGTCGTTAGATCAAAATCGATGCATTCTTCTTTCTTAAGAAAAATCGTGAGGGCATACGTCGACTGGAATTGATCATGTGATTATTGTACATAATATTGGTGTCCATAACTTAAAACCACTCATCAAGACAAAAGATCGATAACTTAACCCGCCTATATTTAACGTCACGTGCGTTAGGGAGATTTAACTAGTACATGGGTTCATATATAGAGGAGCTGATTAAATCATCAAGGTTTACTTATAGTATTTGGAAAGGTTATAGTACCCCTAATCTATTTATGTACAATATGAAGTTTAAAAAACTGAACAGGCAACTCACGAGTCGTTTCGGTTGATTCGGCTGGTTCACGAGCTGCGGAGACCAGAAGAGCCGCGGCGAAAAGAAAACTAAGGAGGAACAGTTTCTTTGATTGCGCCATTGTTCTTAGTTCTTACTCTTTTGTGAAGTTGTGGTTGGGAATGGATGGAGAATTGAGGCCTCCTTTTATAGGCCCTTGACACGAGTTACTATTATCCAATGACAAAGGGGCAACATATACTCCATGTCTCCCATAATCTATACTATAATACTAAACGAATGGAAGTGTGCAGTGATCAATTAAGATCTTAATATTGATAGTTCGATTTTTCATTAAATGATTCTGATCAAATACTAATAAGTTAAAAACTAAATATAATTAAGTAAAGAGATTGGTTTTAAAACATAGAGATCTAATTCAAATATCTGTCAGATCTACTATTAATATTAAATGTTAATTGTAACAATTAATGAAAAAAAATGAAAAGATAGTAGTATTTCATTTGTAATTTTTTTTACAAATAAGATGATTCATATCTAATATTATTACTATATCATTAATAAATCAATTAAATTTAAAAGTTATATCATAGCTCTCTATTCTATCTTATGACCAATATGTTTCTTTCTTCTTCTTCTTTTTTCTTTTCCGTGTATTATTGGCGGATGGATATACTAGTATAGAAACTAACTGCATATGAATTTATACAACAGAATTTTCATGAATTTTATAAATAAAATCAATACTTTTCGAATGATAGTAAAATTTAATGAAACATTCGTGAGACAGGTTAATGATGTATATTATAACAACATTTATAGCTAATGATTATTGATCACTTTTATACTTTCGAACGATATGTGAAAGAGTAATGTGAAAGGTGGCAAGAAAAGATACATATTTTCGAACGATATGAAAGAGTAATGAGGTCTATATTATTTTAGGGTAGAGATAGTATTTCCTCCCTTCCATAATGATCATAACACCATCTTGTGTTGCAGCGATAACTTATGTGCAAGATGTTTTTTATTCCATGACTTCCCAGCTTTTGGTCCGATTGAGGAAGCACTACAAAAAATCTGTATAGTTTGCGACGGATCAATTCAGTGGTAAAAGGGAATATTCCGTCGCACGAACATATCTGCGATGGAATTTGCGACGGCAATTTCCGTCGCACTCAATGGCGTCCCAAAAGCGTTAATTGGCGAAGGATCCGTCGCAACCAAAGATATTTTACGACGGATTGACTTTTTTCGTCGTAAAAAATAATTTCTAAAATTTATTTTTATTTGCGACGGATTCCGTCGTAAAAGTAAATAAATGTTTTTTTAATTAATATTTAATATAAATAAATAATTAACTAAAATAAAAATAATTATAGCCATTTGCGACGGATTCCGTCGCCAAAATCATTTACACTATGCGACGGAGTCGTATACTTAGTTCATTTAATTTATTTCAAAAAAGATTTAAATAATTAAATAATCGTATAATAGCTATATTTTATTACGACGGAATCCGTCGCATAATAGACATACTTTGCGACGGAATCCGTCGCATAATAGACATACTTTGCGACAGATTCCGTCGTACAATGTGAATTTTTTAAAAATAAATAAATAATAATTATTGATATTTATCGAAATACCTATTTCAAATTACAATATCACGAATAATTACTCCAAAAAAACAAACCAAAATCGTATAGAATATCAAAATACATTTCAAAGTTATATTACATTATTCCATTACAAGTTTACATATAGTAAAGGTCGGCTAACCTGGGATGTCGCTGCTCCGGAAGGCAGGAATCATCGTCTGGATCAGGAGGGAACCTCGGCGTACCAGTGCTAGCCTCCGCCTGGCAGGTGAAATCGGAATCAGCGCCCATCTGCCTCATCAAAAAGACAATCTGAGCCTGTATCCGTTCCATTGCCTGCCGATGGGTGAGAGCCTGCTGCTGCAACGTCTGCACCTCCTATGAGACTCCAGAGTCACGAGTAGAATGTGACTGTGACCTGGAGATCGCAGACAACTGGCCCTTTGGGTAGAACGAGGTGGCAGCCGACCCAATGCCGTAAACCCTTCCGTTCTGTGGCCGTGCGACCTCTATGTACGTCTGGGAAGCGGCTGCGGCAAGCTGCTGCTGGGAGGCCTCTGGATCCAAAGACGAATCCGCCTGTGACTCCGAAAGCTGAGCGAATCGCTCCAAAAATGAATCCTGCGAATTCCATGTTAACAAGTTAGAAAAGAAACAAATGAATATAATAAAAAGGTAACAATTAGTGAAATAAAGAAGTTTTCAAAGTTCTTACCCGAAAACGGATGGCCGTCTCGTCGGCCATGGGGATGTCAGCTAGTGACTTCCCCGCTAATATGGCCTCCACCACGCTCGAAGTACCCAGCTTCTTGTGGGTCTCCACAAAAAACTCGAACTCCGTTGCCTTTCTCTTTCAAGCCAAGCTGCTAAAAATTATTTCAAATAATAAATACTTAAATATTTTATGAAACACAAGATGTGAAAGAATTTTAACTTAAACAATGTTACTTACCATGCGTTTTGCGACGGCGAGGGTGGACATACAACCCTGGCTGTGTGTACCATGTCCCTGAGATCGGTTTCTTGCGTTAATCCTCGATCTCTTCAGGATCTCACGGGACATGCCGTATCGATACATGAGGCGTTGACCAACCTCGTCACTAATCCAAGGGATTGAACATGCCTCTATGTCGTCGCAACCCTCGAGAACGATGCGCGCTCTATACACGGAATCCCGCATACACACATCGAACTCGGCCTCCTCCCAAGCTGTACGAACTTGAAAGTCCAAGGAGGAATCCCAAGAAAACAAAATCTGCAATCGAAAGTTATAAATATTAGCATTAATGAAATAACAAAACCTAAACCCTAAATTGTACCTGAATTAAAGTTAAGGATATACTCGAAAATATCCGAACATACGATCCCGATAAACCGTAGGCACCTCTCCGAACATACGACCGCTGCAATCTAGGAGTTATAGGAAAATACCGCAAGATACTCACAGCAGAATGACCCTTTTTCCCGAACAAATGCAAAAAAACACTTCGTAATTATAATACGACGGATTCCGTCGCAGCACACTGTCTTTCAAACAATAATGCGACAGAATCCGTCGTAACACTGTGATATATATAAATTTTTCTAAGTGTCCTGCGACGGATTCCGTCGCAAAGAACTGTCTTCCTAACATTTAGGGAAAATCTGAACAAATATTTTTTGCATACAGCTTGTTCTGCGACGGAATCCGTCGCATAAACTTAATTCACTATTAATATTTTTTAATAATTTTATTCCATATATTTCTACGACGGAATCCGTCGCATCATTGTTTTAGATAAAACAATTCTTTGTGTACTGCGACGGATTCCGTCGCATAAAAGTGTTTCCCGAATACTTGGCAAAATTTGAACAAAAAATTATTGCATACAGCATGTTTTTGCAACGAAAATCCGTCGTAGAAACTTAACTCACTGTTTATAATTTTCATAATTTTATCCTATACAAAACATTCAAAAAGTTTTGTATTTTGTAACGGAATCCGTCGCAGTCACTTAATTCACTGTTAATATTTTGTAACGCCACGATAATTATTATATAATAAGTACGTGACATCACTGTCGTTACAGACCAAAGTCCATAGCAAGACAAGTTTATAGTAGGGTTTACATTACAGAGCATAAGAAAAGGCAGTTATTACAGTCATACATGACAGTTTTGGGACTCGAATACAACATATAATCCAAATTTTACATATAATACAAAAGAGGTCCCTGTTGGGGCAACTACTCCGAATCTCCGTCCTCCTCACCTGAGCCTACATAACGATAATCACGAAGAAAACAAGAAACCCGTGAGAAAAGATACGCTCAGTAGACCCGGGTACTGTCATAGATTGGATGTCACGTACTATAACTCTGTTACGTGCCATAGCACGTTCCAATTGGCAGTATATTAAAATCCCTTTCTCTCTCTCATTCTCATTTCATTCGCTGAACTATTCTATTAACTTTTTGATTGATATTGACCCCATTACTGACACCCACACTGCTTGACATTTACCCTTACTGTTAGACTTCACAACCGAAGAAGGGATTAGTTAATCCCCGTCCTCTTATTCTCATGCGACCATAAAATCCTCCGGGGTACCATTTCTTTCCCCCCCTGCGACCAAGTATAACCGAAGGGCCTCCGCCCTTGTCAATGCGACCATACATCTCTTGGGGTACCAATACTCTTCCCCCGTGTGACCAAGTATAACCGAAGGGCCTCCGCCCTTACCAATCCGACCATATATCCTTATTCTTTATTAATCGTATTCATATATTCATTGACAGTTTCCTTTAATTAAGTACATCCTAAATTCTAGTCACATTCATATCGCTT
>JAOVYX010016457.1:0-24626 GCA_035668315.1 Drosera spatulata
GTGGGGGGGAGGGGAGTTCAAGAAAGAAAAGATCAAGAAGTGACATTGTAAATTCTCTATCTGTCTCATTAGCTTTATATTCATATTTAAAATTTTTATTATTATTCAGACCAAATTCGATCTAGTAATGTCAAAATATATATGGGACTTGAATCGGTTTCAAGTCTTTTATTGTTGATAGTGTTGAGCTGACTAGCCCTAGGGCTTTAAAGAATTGGCTCTCAAAAGGTCTTTATTTTTACAAGAAAAGATCAAGAAATGACATTGGATATTTTCTCTCTCTGTCTCATTAGCTTTATACTGATATTAAAATTTTTATTACTGTTGAGACAAAATTCACCGAGTGATGTCAAAATACGGGACTTGAACTGGTTTCAAGTCCTTTATTGTTGATGGTGTCGGGTTAGCCGGCCCTGGTGCTTTAAAGGGTCGACCCTCAAAGGGTCTTTATTTTTACAGATTGAGGTTCGATCCTAACCCACACCCTTATCCAAAGGGCCGGACCTGCACGACTCTATCTTAATACTTTTTCATTAAAAAAAAATAAAGATTAAGATATTTTCAAATAACATCAATAGTTTTGCAAAAACCATCATCATTTATTCAAAAATCGTCAACGGTTTTTCATAAAGTATTCTTGAACACTTGATCATTTGAATATTATTCCCATCATGTAATACATTGGTTAACACATTTTCCATAATTTTAAATCATTCTATGATTATAAACTTAAATTGATCACTTCATAATAATACAAACACATCAAATGTATAATAATGGATATATATTCTTCTTAATTGACCATAGTGACGGCTTCAAGAATTAAATGTTAAAACTTATATTATGAAAGTTGCAATAAAAAAAAAAAAACCAGTTTCATGTTGCTAGCAAAAAGATCCAACGAAAGATATAAGAACTGGCATGAGTTAAAAACTTATGATCAAGAGGTTTGAAATTTAGGTTTTACGGTTTCGATTTAGGGTATAGAGTTACAAGAAATGGAAGTTGCGATGAAACTCGTTTTCGATATAGGATAGAGGGCATAGGGAGCTGGGCCTGAAGCCGAATCAAAAGGGCCGACAAACCTGCCCAAAGGATCGGGCCGGAACGAACTTTTGGAAGGGTGGTATGGTAAGGTTGGACTGTCTAGAAACAAGGCCCAGTCCCGTCAAACTCAACAGGGTCGGGTCGGGCCGATCCCAGGGCCTGATAAGGCTGGGACGGGTAACGATAGAAATTATTGAACACATGTGTCGTACGACGATCAAGTATAATTTTTTAAAAATTTATCACGAAGTATCAATAATAATTTAAGTTATGTATTTTATAGAATACATGGGATGATCAGAAATTATTCAATATGAAAACATGACGTCGCATCCATGCATTCAGAATAGTAAAAAACACATAAATGTTACAGAACTTAAAGGACGGAAGTAGTATATCTATTTTGATAAATAATTTTCAGTTTTATAGGTGTGATTTGGGACTTGTTTTTTGTGGTCGTCGTCGTTTGTGACTTGTGAGTAAGAGGAAATCTAATTATGGGTTATGTCTCCTGGTATATATATAGTTTGGAGATTGGTATGGTGCAGGGGTGTTATTCCAAAGTGTAGTTTTATTCTTTGATTGGGGTTTAAGAGAATGTTGAGAGTAAGGGGTTGGATGCTTAGACACAACCTTTGTTCAGATGAGTTGTGCCTCTTGTGTCAAGGAGGTAATGAAACCGTTGAGCATTTGTTCTTGGCTTGTTCATTTTCCCAACAGGTGCTCAAGGAGGTGGCAAAGAAGCTCAAAATGAGGGTGGGTAGTCGAGCTAAGCAAGAGTCGTTTCGGTGAATTGGTTGTGTATGTCGTGGCAAGTCTGATATGACAAGAAGAAAGAGGAAGCTAATGGTTCCATAAGGATGCTAAACAACCCTTAGAAGTGGCTGAAGCAATACAGGGAGGGTAGTGGTGGTATGTTGTGGCTGCAGGCTCATGAAAGTTATCTATGTCTTGTTTGAAGCGAGTTGTTGATTGTATAAATATCACTCCTTCGATTCCATAAGTTTTGCACATTTTTTTTCATTGTTTCATATGTATGGATACGATTTCAAAGTGAGATTTGACCCTTTTTTCAAAACGATCAAATGATTTTTATTTTTATTTTTTTGATAAAATTTTCACAAGACACTAAGTATATTTTTTTTGTGTAATATAACCTTAATTAAACAAAATCTTATTTTTTTAATCACCTAATGATAAAACAAACTCATTAAAAAATAAATTAAATTACATTTTATTTTTCAAAAGACCAAGGAAATTTCTAATTTGAGGCGAAAAATAGACTTTAATATTGTGTGTTGTCATTAGTCAAATCATTAGCTCTCATGACATATGCTTATATGACTTCATTGGGCAACTCTAGTTTCAACTTGCACACACCTCTTCGTTTTCGATATTTTGCATGATAGTATTTTCTGTACATCGCACAAATTCATGCCGATACCAAAACATCCCTGATTGAGGTCTACTACAATCTTGCAATCAAGGCATCCGATTTCTCAGAAGCTGACCAGCCAAAGTCATCTTGAAGAACAGACAACAGTTGGTTATATGAGAGCTCGTCCACAATGCCCTGTTTTCGGAACTCAATTAACATGTTCATCCCCTACGAATCCAGGGCATAAATATCAGGCTCAAGCCCGTCATCCACCAACTGCCTGAAGAGGCACCTCATGGTTTCCATATACATATGGTTGACATGGGTATCAGTCCACCGACTCAAGAAGGCTGTGAACAAGAGATTGTAAGTCCTGATCGACGGCCTGCAATCAAGATTCTTGCTGCTCTTCATATGCTTGAATATATACACAGCTCTGGTCAATTTCCGAGCCTCTGTGAAGTAATAAATCATCGTATTATACAAAGCCTCCAAACTGAGGTGACAAATAGCCGGCACCCGGTTCACAACATCATCCATCTTCTTGTACATTCTTTATCATAACATGGAACGAACACACACCATGCCTGAACCTCGGCTGCTGGGACGCGCCCAATTGAACAGCTCCAAGCATACCAAAGGGTCATCCTGCAAAACAATGGCATCGTGCATATCTTTGGCCGTGAACCTAGGAGGAAGCTCAGACACTGCCTTGTTGAACCTGACTTCATCCAGCACAGGTTGAATCCGCAATCTCATTCTCCTATTCTCCCAGTAAGACCGCGATGAATACCGCAGAACACTGCTTAGCCTAATGCAGGCGATCCCACCATTTCCGATAATCCGGCATCTTGAAAATTGGATCTTGTCCTCGACACAACAGCATTGGAAGGATTAAACCGACGATGTAAACCGTCTCATTGCTATTGTCTCCTTCAATGGATGGTTGGGTATCTAACCAAACAAACACATTTTCACAGTTGCTCAAGGTGAGTTCAAAGGTTTCAACCAAAGCTCGAACCCTAGTTATCCACAAGTAGTAGGAGTACGACACTGATTTCCCTAATTTCAAGTAAACCACGAACACCCGCAATTTCCCCAAGGAAAAGAGGAGGGAATGAGACAGAAGTTAATAGTTCTCATACACGTGTCCTCTCTGTATTGATTGCATTGGGAGGGGGAAATGTTATGGTATTGATGATCCCATGCAATCCACACGTACTTATATAATCTGGTGAACTTTATTGAGGCCTTGTGACGAGCACGAGACGTTACATTCTCATATGACCAAAGGCAAGTCATTATCCAACAACGAACAGCATAAGCAATGCGATGAAAATCAAAGAACAGAAAAACCTAGATAAAAGATACTAGCAAATGCACGAATTTTAAGTATCCAAGTGATGTCGTCGATGGCGGTATCCGATGTCCGATTTAATGCGAGGCAAGGGAGCGAAGTGGGTTTTAAGGGGGTCGAGCGTCAAGCACCCTCGCCTATTTTGGAATGTGTTTTCTTAGTTTTTGTAAGATTAAATTAAGATTATATAAATGGAAATGAGTCGGTGTTTCTAAAACAGACACATGATTATTGAAACTAATATCGAAGTTTCATGGTTTTGTACGGGCCATAAACTAATATTGAAACCGAGAGCTGATGATTGGTTTAAATTAACTAAAAGACTTTAGTTAACCTAGCTACCACTAATGTAGAGTTTGTTAACCTAAATACAGGTCACGGAATATATCCCACGCCTTGTCGAGCACATGCCACTGCATGTTAACCTACATAAGTGTATAGCATCGCCTGTGACGGGCCTTATGTAACACTTAGCACAGTTCCTATAATGGGTGCACCAGTTGGACATGGACGAGTGAAAACAATGATGCATTGCATTTGCTGCTGATCCAAAATCCGCCAGCAAGCTCATTACAGAATAACACTAGCTAGTACGTACACAAATTCATCACCCGCCGTCATCAAACACCACACCACACCACACCAAACCAAAACCAAAGCACCACACCACACCAAACCAAAACCAAGATTTTTCACACCACACTCTCCACTCCACTCCACTTCACTCCATTCACCACATAACTTCACAGAATCGGAGACCAACACCACCACAGATCCCTCCACCGCCCCACACCCAACCCACACCACACGACTCGATTCACCACTCCATTCCCCTCTCTCACACCGCCGCACACTGCTCACACCAAAATCCACACCACACAACAAAAACCCACGATCGAAGTCGCGTCAGGGAAACAGTGGTGGAGTACATAGCGACCGGTTCTGGTTGGAGGGACGTCGGCTCTGGTTGGATCGACATCGCATCGTTGTTGAGGTTAGGGTTTCAAATCCTTTCTCTTTTCTTCTTGAACTTTTTATTGGATTTGACGAAGAAATAATATTTTTTTTAATGATATGGGATGTAAGTAGGGTTTAGGAGAGAGAATAAGAGAGGAGGAGGAAGAAGATGGTGGATATACTTTAACAAATGATGATTTATTTTGGTATTTTTTACGTGAAAAGATTACTAAATATGATATGTTAATTATATTTTGGGACGATACGAATAAAAAAATATGATCTATAATATAAAACGGAGAGAATACTTCTTATCCTTATGTCTCAAATAGCGACCAGAGTATTTTTCATCGGGCTTGCAAATGTGTACATAAAATTTAATTTGACATATAATCCTGAATATAGGATTTTTTAAGTTATGAAATATAATAATAATAATAAAATATATGAAAATATTTTTGCATATTTTGAATGAATTGAGTTCAAATGAATATAGATCTAGATGATCATCGAAAATGGGACGAACTCTATCAATCTTAACCAAAAAAGATGCATATTGTAACATTTCAAATTCATACACATTTTAAATACAATAATTAACTATTCATCGAGCAATACTTGACAAATGTCAAACTTACAAATCATTACATCAACAAAAATAAGGTTTTAAAATCCATAAAATACAATCAATTTACAAATCATCCTGAATACATATAACCCAAAAGTCTTAACTTTCACGTTTTCACCTTCTATTGAGTTTCCCTATAAACACTAACATCTCTTCTTATTCTGAAATCATATTTAATATTGCTATATGGTTTATCAAATTCTGTTTTTAGAATTTGGATCGTTATATTCTTTCCTTCTTATTGAAATTCCATCCTCAACTTTGTCTCGTCCTTGAAATAGGACTAATATTGACAAATACTCATTCCATATGAAACATCAATCCTCAGTTATCATTCCACTTCTAGCATGGTGACAAGACTCGCACCGAAAACAATCAACTCATGAAACACTTAAAATTTTTAAGTATGTTGAAACATGACTTTTCTTTAACTCAATGTATTCATGTATCCAGACCCCAAATTATCAGTTATTACAACAACCCAATCTCTGATTCCACTTTGTAATGTCCAAATGATCCATATGATTAACAATTCTGGAGCTCAAAGTATTAGTATGTGCTTAGGTTCACAAGCATTTATAAATCACAAGTAACTGCACGTTCAATCAATATACAATCATCATCAACGTAGATGCATATATGGCTAGAGCATCAGGTAGAGAAACATTTCAGTTTATAGCATATAAATTCCTAGATTGGCCAGCAACGTACCACTTATATAGGTGGACTCGAGAATTAAAAATCATGGCATATTCAGTTCTACCGCATATATATATTATGGTATGACATCAAACAACTGGCTTCTTTTATTAAAGTTTCATGTCTAAATCTCAAATTAGAATATCCCAAGTGTATTTATCACATCTTAACCACATATGCTTTAATCCAAAATAATCATTTCAGCCTTTCGCTATTGATTTTTTATTTATATTATTGATTTTTATTTTTATAGCTTTGATAGTGTCTCAATTTGAAGCATAAGAAAGGGTTTATATCCTTTTCTGTAACTTCAGGATTGTTTCGTTTAACTTAAAGAAAGGTTCTACATCATGGACCTGAGCTTAAAAATGCTTTTTTTTGAAATTACTCAGTCTTTTTTTTTTTTTTTTTTTTTTTTTTTTTTTTTTTTTTGTCACTTCACCACATATCACAAGTCATAATGCTAGTCTAGTAGAAGTAACTTGATCTCCCCTCTCCCTCACATTGGCATCAGCGTGGTTGATCAGAGCATAGCACAAGTTAACTCTAAACCAGAACATGCGAGTCAACAACACAGAACAAACCCCGCAATATGAAACAACTCTAAGATAGCCAACAGCTTAAAGCACCAGCTGCATTTGGAAATTTCATCAACCATCATAGTTTTACATTGCTTTTGTCATAATAGCAGCCGAAAACAACAAAAACTTCTAGAACACATCAGCAAGTTCACAACATATATCAAATTACACTACCGAGATCATGTCATACCAAAATATTGAGACCCTCGTGAGACGGAGGGAGCAGTTTTCAAGTTTTGGGACGAACTACGATCCCAGTCATCACGGCGGACCCAACTCCCACAACGAAGGCAGGTGAGTAGCTACCTCCAGAAAGTGCATCCAGTGAAACACTGATCAACGCCACCAGCATCTACAAGAAGTACCAATTGATATATATATGAACCATGTCAACAATTATTCAAGTCAATATTCCAGCTTCAATCAAACCTTTTCTTCA
The DNA here is from genome assembly GCA_035668315.1 of Drosera spatulata. Lineage (NCBI taxonomy): Eukaryota > Viridiplantae > Streptophyta > Magnoliopsida > Caryophyllales > Droseraceae > Drosera > Drosera spatulata. The sequence goes on from JAOVYX010016457.1 coordinate 7,087, forward strand.
AATAACGCAAAAATGTTGACCTGTAACCTTTCGAACATACAATTCATAAACTATTGCAAATCAAATTAGTTCTTCAGGTGCATTCATGATATAAATTTCTAGAATGAAAACATAAGTTACAAACCTGTGCTACCACGATCATAACAATTGGAACTCCCAAGTGACCTGCAGATTGCATGAGGATCATAATTAAGAAAGAAACCCAGGTTAGGATAGCATTGGTGAAATGAACAAACCAAATCTGAATTGGTAATGCTGATAAAATAAAACCTCTACATTTTCATTTTAACAAAATATTGAATATCCAAACATTGAATGCAACAACTAAGCTGAAATAAAATTACCGTAATAAAAAAATACTAATCAAAACTTTATTAGTGCACAGGATCAACAAGAATAATTTCTGGAAAATATTAATACCTCTGTCAAGTATCAATTTGGGGGCAAATGGATTACTGAAAGCAACCTGCACCTCAAGAATAAAAATCATGATATATCACTTTTGAATGACAAATTGACAATCATGGCCGTGTGTTTCCATTCTGTCAGCCATTCTATCAACACAATTCTGCTTAAATCAGAACGGAGAAAAATTTCCATGATACCAGGAAAAAAAGTCACATTTACTATATGAGCACAAGAATAGGCAAAAAAAAAAAACAAAATTGGGGATATTTAATTTAATTTTAAACGTCTTCGTAGCCAGGGTGAATCACACAACATATCTTGAATTATTTCTTAATACTATCATTATAGATAACATGGTGTCATAAGTCAGATCCTTTAATATATGTAAGACATTGATGAATAACAAGAGACTTGAAACTAATAACATCTAAAACTTACAGCTTGTGGGATTGCCATAAAAGCGAATAGATATAATGTCGCAGCGTTTACTCCATCTGGCTTGATCCCCTTGCTCGCAGAATGAGCTATCTTGGTCACCCCTACAGTTACTGCCAGTTCTGCCACCAGTATCAAGATCACAAGATCCCAGAAAGTCTTACTCCCACCACCCAGCCGCCTTCACAGACGGTCAACTAAGAGTGACATGATGCCCAGGGTCCCTGCCATCAGCATCAACCCCAAAGACCCTGCACTAACATTGTACAACTTATGGGTAGGACTAGATCCATCGGCATCACCACCATACACCTTACCCAACCAAACGGTGTCATAGAGCAGGAAAGGGAACCAAGCAACCCAATTAAGAGCTGTCACGAGTAACAGGATCCACATTGGCTGTACCAGGTAACTATGCCCCTCGCCTTCATTGCTGACAGACTCTTCATTGCAGTACTTCAAGATATGAACCCGGGGTAAGGGTTTAGGTTCGTGTTCGGATTCGGATTTGGGATCGGGTTGGGGTTGGACATCGGGCAGCCGCAATAGAGCGATGGTGCAGAGGGAGGCAAGTAAAAAAATGCAGAGGAGGAAGTATATGCCAAGGTTGGCACAGTAAATGCCGCATGCCTTGGTTTTCAAGTGGGGAAGGAGCTTATAGAGATTGGGGGATGAGCCAGCAACATATGCAAGTACACTGCCTACAGCCATGAAGAAGGAGTAGAAGGCCGTGCTTATTGCCAGTTTCCGGGGATCGTACCCCGAGAGCTGATAGTAGCCCGAGAGCTCTGCAAGAAATTTCCTTGTGCCTACCTACAAGTATCAATAATTTAATATAAAAAGATTGGACAAGTTCTGTTAAACATATATCATAAGTTTGATCATATAAATTATCTAACGACATGAGATCAACATGAAGTATGTACAACCTCGTCATTTTCATCGTCAGCTTGAATCGGACGAAAATCGAAATAGCAGGTTAAATCAGAATCCACAACGCCACTTGGTTTCTATAACCATTGATATATGTCGTTACAGAGGACAATAAAAAGGTCACTAGGTAGAGACGAGCAATGCCTACCTACGTCTGCATCCACTTCAAGTTATATAAACATAATCAAACCATTTCGTCCCATCAAACACCAAATACACTTACCTGTACCATATTGTTCCCCCATTCAAGCCAAAAATACAGCCACACGAAGATAAGAGCATTCAACGCTTCCCACCAACTCCCAACACGCTGGTTGAAAGAATTCCCATGCATTCCGAACATCATAAGCGCTTCAGCCAAGAAAAGAATACCGAAAACGAATTTGAGTCGACGACCAAGGTTGATTTTCTCCGATACAAGAGCAATGACCTGAGTAGGGAAGCTCGACAGCGGAGCGCATAGCAAGATCAATGACGTCCATTTGGTTGGATCGCCGAGGCGTTGGACGTAGGTGACGAGGACAGTGAACTCTAGCCCCCATGCCATTTGGAATCCCGCCGCGATCGACGCCAACGACGCCGATTTCCACAGCGGCGGCGACGTAGGTGACGACGGAGGCGAAGACGGAGGCAGCGGCGGTGACGCAGTGCCACCTTCAATCGTTCCTCCTTCACAGCATGGAGGTGGGAGAACAATGGCGACGGAGTTTCCCTCGCAGGTTTCGCGATTCGTCGAAGCATGCTTCGGTTCTAGAGTTCCGATTAGGGTTAGGGTTTGTCTTTGGTTGGGATGCCGCGGATGCTTTAACAAGTATCGCGGCTGGATTATTCCATCGGGGCTTTATTTGTCTTCAAAGGAGATTAACGTTCTCGTGAAATAATATGGGTTTGGTGAATTTATGATTATCCCCATATATGTTAATATATGATTAAATCGTTCAATTTGAAAATCAACGGTTAAGATTGAAAAACTATTTTTGTATTAATTGAAGACAGATGTGTACACTTTTAATGTCAACGGTCGATCTTTAAATCCAACGATCTAACCATACATAAACTTATATGTGATTAATCACAAATTCACTTTTTCAATCAAATAAGACTCGAATGTTGGGAGATAGACTATGGTGAGCGGCCCAATCAACCCGCGTCTAGTTAATCTAATTATCCTTTTTTATCGAATATGATCTGGTGAAACATACCAATTCTCAAAAGATTTGGAAGTGAAAACCATGCATGCAAAATCACCTACATCGAGAGCATAGAAACCATCCATGAAAAAGGATTTATTAAAGACATGTCCATCCAACCTAATATCTATAAAGTTCAAAACTTCTACGAAATTAAAACCAATAAGTGCTCGAAACCGAAACGAGATTTCTCTTCAAGACCCGGTGCATCATCCAAGAGTAATATTCTTCCAAAACTAAGATTTAGTTGATTGGAGCCGATAACCAGAATGCTCTCTATCGTGTTTTTACCCACAAAGAATGATCGTCCTTCAGAATCTTTCTATATCTCGTAAATCCTCCACGATTTTGTGCTACATGCTGTGTCGCTCTTTGATCCAAAACCCATGATGGATTAGAGTCCACGCACAGTGTATAAGAGGATAGCTTATTCACCACATGAGTGCAATCACGAACGAAGTGTCCCTCTTTGTTGTAGTTGAAGCACCATTCTTGTTTGGTTTTCTTTTCGAAATCTGCACTCCTCGAGTCCCATGGCGTGCACACTTTCTCTTTTCTCCCATCTTAAGTTGAGGTGGTGATTACTCCTTCAGTCCTTTGTTGCCACCTGTGGCCTATTGCCGTTGCGAGACCTCTTTGTCTTGCGTTTTCTATTTTCTCAAGCATATAAAGCTTCTGAGTACGAGCCTACTATGCCACGACGATCTGCTTCAAGCTCTAAATGAAAATTCACATCTTCGAGAGTTTTTTTTTCTCTCTTTATGTGTCATATGCATTACAACGTCATCCCATGACATTGGGAAGCACTTAATCATTGAAAGCACTTTTGCTCATCACCGAGCCAATGACCACTTGCGATCAAATCTCTCATCATTTTAGACATGGTTAGAATATGAGTTTTCACATCATCACCTTCCTTCATGGTGCAACGCTCAAATTGCATTAATGAGAGATTGCAATCTTGTGGTAGAGGTACTACCGTATATATCTCGGATGGTTATCTACATATTGTAAGGCAATGTAATAGTGACGAACTCAGCAGGGAGATCGTCAGTTGCGACACCATCCTTAAGCTTTTTTTCATATGCTTTTTTTTGGTTAAAAGTTACGCCTTCCTCGGGAGCATTCATTTTGATCAGAATGTGTTTTTTTTATCTCCTCAGCCTCCAAGACAAGCTGTACATGATGGTACCAGACTAAATACTTCTTCTCATCTAATGTGCACCCATTGAGCACATCTAACAAAAGTGGCCTCAATGTTGCAACATCACTACAAATAAAAGTAAATATGAGATTTTTATTAACTTTTCAGACATATTTAGAAAACTACTCTTAAAACTTTTTCTAATTATATTATGCCCCACCTCTAATCGTGCAAAGAATAATCGTTATGTTCACCCCCACATGACCATAAGAGGTGACTTGTAATCCTCTTAGAAAATTTTTAAGGTGTTCAATCCAATTTAAATCGTCCACTTGAAATTATTTTTTATTTCGTCATCATATTTGAAACTAATCCTTTAACCGAATTGGCCAGATAAGTAGATGGCTACCCACGTCATGCGGACCTAATTAGAGAATCACTTGCATTTAACACTAATAGGTCAAATCAACTTTGGTCAGGTAAATGGGAGGGTACAACATCTTGTGAACATAATTAAAGAACCACTTAAAGAACTTAATTAGTCCTCGTGATTATTGTGTTGTCAAGGACATCATCATTTTTATAGAGTTAATGGTACATTAGAAGCATATCATGTCTTGGATTAGGCTTTCCAGGTTGATCTAAATCCAGTATGGATGCCATACATTATCTTATAGTAGTACATAGTTGACAACTCTTATGTAAAAAGAATCCATCCAATTTAATCCGGTTTTTTTTGGATGAATTGGATTGGATCATCAAAATTCATGGATTAATATGGATTAGATTGACTTTGGATTGGATTGGATTGGATATGGATTTTAATCCAATCCAACCCAACCCAATCCAATCCATGATCACCCCTAATCACCACCATACATCTTACCCAACCAATCAGTGTCATAGAGCTGGAAAGGGAACCAAGCAACCCAATTGAGAACCATCACAAGTAACAGGACCCACATTGACGACACTAGCTAAATGTGCCCCTCGCCTTCACCGTAGACAGACTCTTCACTGCAGTACTTCAAGATATGAACCGGGGGTCGGGGTTTGGGTTCGGCTGGGAGTTAAGGTTTGGGTTTGGGCTCGGCTGGGGTTCACACAGCAATATTAGAGACATGCTGAAGAGGGGGATAAGTAAAAGAATGATGATGTAGCATGCGTGAAGGTTGGCACAATAAAAGTCGCAGCGGGGGTAAGCTTTCAAGAAGTGAAGGAGCTTATAGAGATCAGGGAATGAGCCAGAAACATATGCAAATACACTGGCGAAAGCTATGAAGAAAGAGTAGAAGGCACTGTTTATTGCCATTTTTTGGTGATTGTAGCTCGAATGTTTTGCAAGAAATTTCCTTGTGCATATCTGCAAGAATAGATGTAGAAGATTGAAAAAGTTCTGTTAAACACAAAACATAAGTTTGATCAGATAAATTATCCAATGAAGTAAGAATGAAGTACGTATAACTCCATCCCATCCATCGTCAGCCCAAATCCACAATGGTTATTCTTAACCATGGATCAATGTCGTTACACAGGACAATAAAAAGGTCACTAGTTCAAGACTACCAATACCTAGCTACATCTGCATCGACGTCCAAGTTATCATAACCATAACCATAATCACACACTCAGTTTTCCATCAAAGTATGACACAAACCCAAACACATATCAAATCCATCCCACCACACAGCAATCAACCTATTTTTTCCCATCAAATACCAAATACACTTACACGTATCATATCATTCATCCAATCAAACGTCCAAAACAAAACCACAAACATAACAGCAAGAAACCACTCTGATCGACACTCCGTTTAAGGATGAAATCCGAAAAAGAAAACCATTTGATTCATCACAGTGATACCAAAATTAAACAAAATCCGAAGACGGATGTTCACTTCCCCCGATTCAAATGCACTAATGGTGAAACCCGACAGCAGAGCCAATAGCAGGATCAACGAGGTCCATTTGGTTGGATCGCTATGGCGTTCGACGTAGGGGACGAGGATAGTGAACTGCAGCAATAAACGATTACAAAGCAAAACCACCACACAGTTTTAAAAAGGAAAATATGGGACTGCTTTTACTTCAGCCATCCCAACTGTCACTACACATAAAATGGTCTCACGCGAAGATAAATTCACCCAAATTCAATCCTAAACAGAACAAGCAATCCAAATTTGAGAACTTCTCAAGTCATCACAAATGAAAATTATAGGATTTTCAAACTAAAATCCAAAGGTTGAATCGAAATCTACATAGTAGGGTTTTAATTCTATCTTTTAATTCCTTCTTCTGTTGGTTCTTCTTCTGTTGGATTTTCAAATCGAAAGAACGAAGCATTGCCCATAAGAATTTAATTTCTCGAATCCACGCTTCCTTTTTGAATTTTGGATTTGTGCGAACCCGCCATTGTTCCTCTTCTCCGTTCAATGGATCCACGTTTCTCATTTTCTACGAGTTTTTTTTTTTGAAAATTATTAATACACCCTCGAGGGTGTACGGGTGTACACCCCTCATAATTATGATGTTTTAATTGATGGGATTAGTTCATTATTGATTTTGTAAGTTGTATTTTATTTTTTTCAATAAATCAAACATCACGGGAGTGGTGTGGGGTGTACATCCCCGAGGATGCACCTAATACTTATCCTTTTTTTTTGTTATTTGAATCAATAAAGATGACGTTTTAATGGGAGTAAATATGTGAAAAAGAAAAAAATGGTGTCATTTTGTGTGTAGTGGCAGCTGGGACGGCTACAGTAAAATCAGCCCCATTTTTTCCCTTTAAAAATTCAAGTTTTTGAATTTTAAAAAAAGTTTAAATTCTTTTATAAATCCTAAAATACGGTAGACATGGTATACGGCAGTTAACTAATGTTGCTTATAGTAGCATATTTTTTTCCCCTTTTTATTATGACATTTGCGAAGAAAAAACATATCTCTTACGAAGGAAATTTTCCATCGTTAATGGTGATTGTCTTTTGCGAAGGAAATTTCCATCTCTAAAAACAGATATTTTTTCGATATAATATAATTTTATTTGCAAATGAACTTCCCTCGTAAATAACCATAAATTTCCTCCATTAAAATTAGTATTATCAATGAATGACTTTTCCTTCGCAAATTATAAGATTTCCTTCGCTAAATTATAGAGCACACTACTATTACGTATAAAAAACAGAATAAAAGAAGCTACAACGTAAAAGTTTTCTAGATAATTATCTTGTATTGGCGTGACGCAACATAGATTGAGATTGACCTAAAATAACTTGAGTGTATGTCTTTAACACTAATTGGTCAATATATAGATTAAAAAACAACCACAAAAAAGTTTAAATAACTTTAACTATAAATTTTTTTATTATCAACATGAAATTTAGATTGATTAGTACATCTTGCATCGAACATGAACAATAATTTTAATGAAATTTGGTATTGAGAACAAATCGAGCGTCAATCAAAAATATATAACAAAAATAATTGAGTATATTCAAATTTATTTGAAGTTTGGTCTTTTATGCACAAATATCTAATAGTAATAAAAAAAATATTTTAAAATTCTTTTCAGTACTAAAAAGAATAATAAAAATAGAAAAGAGGGGAGATGGGGATGGCGATGAGAGGGCGATTGCCCTAGCCGCCAACAACGATTCTGGCACAGAGACCTCATACGCTTCTCTCTGGTGATGGGAAATCACGGTCGTCCCCGTAAGATTAGAGTTTATTTGGTATTGAAATTGCAAGAGTTTAGAGTTGTTCAAAATAGATCTGGGGGTTCGAAATCAAAATCTAAATCTAAGAAGAAAGCGCAATTGAAGATAACGGATGGCAGTGCGCCTTTAAAGGTGGATGGATTGCAGGATGGTGATAAGGGTATTGTTGAAGGTGATAACACGAGGGAAGTTATGGTACCTGATTCGAAAAAGTATTAATGGGTTGATGAATTTGAGTTGGAAGCAAGTAACCAGGTCCTTGGTCAGGATATAGTGAATGTAGTGGGAAAATTTGAAAATGGGTTTTTAACTCCTAAGTTGTATGCTCAAGTGGTGAGAAATGATGCTACCCTTCAGATGGCTAATAATAGGGACATGTTAAAGGGTTTGAGTCTCTCGTATGTAGAGTGTTCTGATGATGGGGTGGAGATTACCTTGGATGATGTGGTGAATGAACGAGAGTATTAGAATACTGCTTTGATTGGATATCTGGTGGGGGACTGGATGCCGTTCACTGTTACCTCTGGATTCATCAAGTCACAATGGAACGATGTGGAATGTCCTGAGATATTGTTATATGATCGGGGATACTATATATTCAGATTTGCTTCTGAGAATGATAAGTTGAAAATCTTGAGCAGATCCTGGTTCATTTGATCAAAACCACTGGTGCTCCGAGCCTGGAGTCCTGGGTATGCCTTTGATAAAGAGGCTTTTGACACCATTCCAACGTGGATTTAACTTTCAAAACTTGACTTGCAGTTCTGGGGTAAGAAGGTCTTGGAGAAACTTGCTAGTAAGGTTGGAAAGGCTATTTGTACTGATCATCTCGTTGCTTCTAAGGAAGAATCTCTTACCCTCGGATCCTAACGGATGTGAATACAAAATATTCTTTGGTTGAAAAGTTCTCCTTTAAGGGCCCAGATGGTAAGATGCATTTACAAGAGGTGTATTTTGAATGGAAGCTTGTTTTGTGTAGTAGGTGCCAAATGTAGGGACATGGGGATTTGGAGTGTAGCTTAAAACCTAGGTAAATAGGGCAGCCTAAGAAACCTGAGATACCTGTCCAAGCAGAATTGCATAAACCTTCTCAACAAATGGTTGGGATCTCTTCTGATACTGAGGTGGGATGGTCTACTGTTAAGCGAAGAAATAACCCCTCTATAAGAAATAATCCTTTGGGATGGTCCACGGTATTTGTCTACCAAACACCAGCCACGGTTCAAAAATAAAGGATGTTTTATCGTCGGAAATTTTTCGATGGCTAATTGATTATCGTCGGAAAGTTCTATTTCCGACAAGTAGTTTTGCAACTGACCACTAGCCGTCGAAAAATCATATTTCCGACGGATTTTGTTTGTCGATAATAGCCTTTTATGTTGTAGTGATGGTTACCTTACTCAAATTAAGGATCGTCCTCCTAAATTGACTAAACCCCTCAATTTCTCGTTGTGTTTGCTTACTTAGCACTACCTCTTTCTTTTTCTCCTTTCTCTTTTTTTTTTTTTTTTTTTTTTTTTTTGGGTGTATAACTATGAAAACTCTTACTTCTTGTTTCAATCCTACTTTAGGTACTTGTATGGCTTTTAACAAGTTATGAATCATAGCCATCTTTGTCTAGGTGACGACACGTGCCCTATAGGTGATGCTTTCTTATTTAAAGCTTGACATGTGTTGCTTTAATGTCACCTCCTTCTTTAAGAATTAAGATCTTGGCATGCAGTTACATAAATGTCATTTTCTTGTTTCCTTGTTTGACACATGTGTGCCTAGATTTCCTTGTTTGACACATGCGTGCCTAGATGCTGTTTAGTGGCTAAACTTTCTCATAACATGTGTAGCTTTGGTGTCGACATATCATTGGTCGCTTGATCATGCTACCTTGACTGTCGCAGTACTATTGGTCGCTTAATTCATCTTATGTTTGACCTATTTGCATATAGAACATTAAGCAATTTAGTCTCGCCAAGAACTTAATCGATATTGGCAGCCCAAAACACTCGGTTATTAAAATTACTTGTGTTTTACACACGAAACACCAAATATTCAGGATGATACAAATTATCAACCTATTTTTTCCATGAAACACCAAATACACTCACATGTACCATATTATTCCCCCAATCAAGCATCCAAAACAGCATGTTTTTAGAAAATCCCTCTGAACGACTCTCTACACGCTTGTTGAAAGGATTCCACATGTTGTTAGAAAATCCGAACATCACAAGCGCTTGAGCAATTCAAACGATACCGAAAACGAATTGGAGACGATGACCAAGTTGGACGAATTTCTCCGACATAAGAACAAAGACCTGATTAGGAAAGCTCCATAGTGGAGCCAATAGCAAAATCAACCACGTCCATTTGGTTTGATCGCCGAGGCGTTCTAAGTAGGGGACGACGAGTGTAGACTCTAGAGCCCATCCCATTTGGAACCCCGCCGCGATCGACGCCAACAACGCCAATTTCCACAGCGGCGACGACAGAGACGAAGACAACGATGGAGGCGGAGGCGGCTGCGGTGGTCAAGGCCGCAGCGGCAGTTTCACTGGCTTCTCCTCCAAAGCATGGAGATGGGAGAACAATAACGGTGGAGTTTTTGCTTGAGATCTTCGCTGTTCGTCGAAGCATGATTCGATTCTCGAACTCCGATTAGGGTTTGCACTTTGGTTTGGGTCTTGGGTGTCGGAGATACGGAAACAGGAGTCGCGTCTGGGTTATTCACTACGAGCATGTGTTGCTTTTCAGGGTGAGATTATAACAACATAGATAATCATTTCTAAGAATCGAATACAATACAAATAATCATGTCAAATATAAATACGAAGAAAAAAAGAAGGTTAATATAATATTAGTTAATTATCAATTACGATAATGTTTTTAACCGTTGAATTTATTATATTTGAAATTGAATTTTTTTTTCTTTGATTTATCGGTTGAAAACACTCTCGCAGTTGCTTAATTTAGTTAAATACTGTATTAACCTCTTTTTACTGATATAGGTATGTGAGAGACAATATTTAGAGAATCCTTTTTCTGTTGGGAATAATAAAAAGATGGGTCCAGAGAGTGTGTCATGACATAGGTATGTTTAATAACAAATCAATGATTGAAATTAAAACTACACAAATGAAGTGTTGAGATTAAAATACTATATTTTAACCCTAATCATTCATCTGTTTTAAATTCAACCGTTCATTAGTTATTTAGACACACCTATGTCATGTCACATATTTTTTTCCCAAAAAGATTATTTTTGATGTTTTGGAAATAGGTTTATATATGATTATTAATCCTACGTCTAGTAATACAATAAGGGTGAGTTTCTTTTGAGGCTTATTTAGAAGAGAAAGGACTAATAGTCGTATTTAATTGTTTGGGTATTTTGAGATTTTTGAAAGGAAGACAAATAATCCATTTTGATTAACTTAATCCCTCGTATGAGAACTAGGGAAGGGGGTAGCCATAATTTATCCCTCTCAAAAGAAATATAATCTCGAGACAACTAATAATCTAAGGACAAATTATCCCCTTAATCTTATTCTCAAAACAAACACACCCTGACTATTTGTTTTAGGATTATTTATTACATGACTATTATTCAAGATAAGATTATATAATCCAACTAATGGTTAAACGTATCAAACAAGCAAAAAGTAAGATTAAATCGAATATTTTGGACGGTTTGAGACGGCCATACAGAAAAGAGTTTCAAATAATATGGGAGGGAGGGGTGATTACAACCAAATTATTACTCCTCCGTCTCCAATTAAACGAAACACTTACCTAACACATAAATTTATGTGTGTGTTGAATTTATATGCATTTTGATGAATAATAAATATACTCCCTCCGTCTCAAAAAAATTACAGCCGTTTGACTTGACACAATAATTCATGTGTGTTGAATTTAAAAGGAAAGATTAATTTACCCTTGTGAGTGTATGAGAGAGAAAAGAGTGAGGGAAAAGAGAAAAACAAATAGTGCTGGGATGAATTGATATAATATAAAGTAGAGATAATTTGGTACTCTATCAGTTTCGAATAAATTATGAAAGTTTGACTCGACGCGATTATTAATGCGTGTGTTGACTTTGATGGTTTTACTTTTGAGTGTAAATAAAGAGAAAGGTGTAACGCCACGACATTTTTATTGTTTATAGATGTGACGTCACTGTCGCTACAGATAGATATCTATAGCAAGATAATAATTATAACGAGTCTACTGACAAGAATAAAGAGGAAGCATCAACTATTTATTATTACATAATCTCGATCTCCATATTACATAATACAATCACCAAATTACACCATTCAAACACTGTTATCATACAATAATCCAAGTCTACCTTCAAACAGTAGAAGTTACGAGAAGTTAATTATTACAATTTCCATTGTCTGACCCTAAGGTTCAATTATTACATAACAAGATTCTTAACATAATAACAGGAGGGACCCATCATTGGTTCACGCCTACTCTGAAGCTTCCCCATCTCCATCAGTACCTAACCCGTGAGCAAGGAATCACTCAGTAAACCCCGGGTACTGTCAGCAACAAGACTGCACATGCTAAGACCCTAGCACATGCGTATCTGTTGCTTGACAGTATATTAAAATCCCACTAAACTCAATGTCATCGTTTTCTCCTTTCGGCTCCTTTTTCATTTAATTGTTTACTCGTGTTCTTATGCTTTTAAATTTATTATTCCACCTTTGACCACCAAAGGATCAGGTCAATAACTGTCTCGAATCAATCAGTGGAAACCCCTTCCACTCCCAACATGAGATCACATCAGCGCATCGTCGAATGGCTCCCTGCAAGCAAATGTCCAGCATCCGTGTTGCCAGGGGGGCTAAGTCCTGCCGCAACCACGGATCCCTGCAAACATTGTCCAACAACCCCCAGTGGCATACCTGTAAGCACTGTCCAGCATCTAAGTCGCTAGGGCGAGCCCATATCCCTGCGCAACTTTCGAGTCCCTGCAAACTAGTGCCCAGCGCCTCGACGACCTCATCACATCCGTTTAATGGAAGGCTAATACTTCCCCTACCACATCAACGCATCATCGATTGACTCCCTGCAAGCGTCTGTCCAGCACCCGTGTTGCCAGGGGGGCCAAGTCCTGCCACAACCCCGGGTCCCTGCAAACATCTGCCCAGCAACCCCTAGTGGTATACCTGCAAGCACTGTCCAGCATCTAAGTCGTCAGGGTGAGCCCATAACCCTACACAACCTTCGAGTCCCTGCAAACCGATGCGCAGTGCCTCGACGATAATTGTATATCTCTACAAGGGGCAACAATCCTCCCTTCGTCCCAATCTCATCCTCACATGAGGTTTAACAAATTTAATTAATTACAGCGTATGTCATTTCATCTATTTATCAATTTGCCACTTGGCAAGTCCTTAAACGCCATCTCGTATAATTCATTCATCTCATAATTACCAAAATTATTAAAGCGTATCACTTTATTCGTCCCGTTATTCTATTCGTTCATTTATCCGTTCTTAATTAACATATACACTAAACTTAATCATCATTTATATTCGCGTATTCATCGACGATTCATTATTGTAACTAAATACGTTACATTTAATATTATTCGTATTGAATTATTGTCAATCATTACGCTAACAGCAATTATCAATCCAAACAATCACCCCATACTCAATCCTCATCTCCCAAACTCACCGCAACCTGCGGATCATCATCTCAATACAGTCCCAAACTCCACCAATTCACATCATCACACAATCAAAACATCACAAACAGTATCAGACCATAATCAAGGGATTTATGAGGGGTTGGGTTACCTCACGCGAGAGTTAGGGGGAGTGAGCGCGACGGTCGGTGGCGACGGCTGTGGGGCGACGCGGTGGCTGGTGGCGATAGGCGATGGCTGAGCTCCAACGGCGGGCTGGCAGTGGGGTGGTAGCTGTGGGCGATGGAGGCTGAGCGGCTGGGGCTGCTGGGCGGTGGTGCAGGCGGCGGCCGGTGGCAGGGCGACGGTGAGGCAGGGGGCTGCTGGAGTGGTGGGCAAGGGAGGAAAGGGGGAGGGAGAGGAGAAAGGAAGGAAGAGGGAGGGTTGGGGGCGCGGCGGCGACCGGCAGGCGACAGCGGTGGCTGACGGGCGACGACGGCTCAGTTGGTGTGGCGGCAATGTGAGGGAAGGAGGGGAGGAGAGAAGGAAGAGGAGAGGGGAGGAGAGGAGAGGAGAGGAGAGGAGACGAGGGGAGTGGCGGTGACGGCTAACGACGGCGACGTGGGCGACGGTCGGCAGGGGAGGCAGGACGGGAGAGGGAGGAGAGGAAGGGAGAGAGGGAAGAAGAAATAGGGAAGGAAGAAAGGATAGGGTGCCACGTGTCAGTCCCTCATTGATCGGTTTAGGATAATTTGAGATTGTGTTATCCTTTACGTTTATATTTGATATAATTATTTTATCTGATCCTCGCACTGAATACACCAAAATTCTCAGAATTCTATAACGAGTTCATATTTTTTTTTTTAAATGTGATTTTGAGAATAAAATTTTTAACATTTATATGTGACTGTACGTTTTTTTATTTATGTTCGTCTTAACATTAATTATTATTGCTAAAAATATAATATGCTGAAAATTTAGGTTATTACAAAAGGAGTGAGGATATAAGAAAAAAGAGAAATGATGATAGAGTGGGTTGATATGATATAATGTATATATAGTTATTATAGTTCTGTATGAAAAGGAGTTGATAAATAAGAAAAAGTTATAACTTGAATGAAACGACCCAAAAAAGAAAGTATTATAATTTTAATAGGACGAAGGGAGTATTTTTATAATGATAATAGGTTTTACTACAACAAATGAGAGAGAAATTACTGTGTGCACTATAATGATAAGATAGATTTAACTTATTTATAGGTGGAAAGGTTAAAAAATACTCTATCCGTTTCAGATAAATTACAATGTATCGATTTGATACAGGGATTAAGGAATACATTGACTTTATTGAATTTTATCAAGATATCCTTTTGGTTTTAACATAAGAAGGTAAGAAGTAATTGTGAGTGGGTAGAAAGAGAATGGCTAAATTGTGAGTGGATTAAGAGAAAAATAATTATGATGAACGTGATATGATATAAAATAAGAATAAAATTGATATTTAGATTATAATATTTATTCATATTTAATAATACATCACAATTTATATAAAAAACGAAAGGAGTAATATGTTCAACTTATATTGACACGATTCATTTAAAAAGATGTTTATTTATTATGGGACAGAGAAAAAACATCACGGATGTTGTTTATAATATGGCACACACCCCAATTGTAACGATGGACCTTTAGCTTACACAATACACATCATCAAGCCGAGATATGATGGAGACATGGAGTCGTCAAATTCACTTTAGAAAACACGCATACATTTCGTGCTTCACCAGCTGCAGCTAGCTGTACACACAAACACGTACAGAAATGAACGTTGCGTCGCCTACTATACTATTTGCACCGTATATTACACATATCCAAGTTGCCATCAATTTTCCACGCATTCATTTTCAAATCCCATAGAAAATTCCAACAAAACCCCACCCAATCCAATCTTTCCCCACATACAACTGTGAACTTAGTCGCATTCACAATTTTTGAGCCAATATTCTCACAAGTCAAGACGTGGGGGCACCTTGATTTTCCCTTCTTGTCTTCTGGGTTGATGAATTTTTGAGTTTTTGAAGGTGATCTTTCATCTGCTCATTTGAGATTTTAAGGGATTGAGGTGTTGGGATTGTTGGATTGGGTTTCAAAGTTGGGGTTTTTGGGGTTTTGGGTGTGATTCTAGTTTGAAATGCCGAGTGCCCCCCAGTTTTGTCTCTGTGGTTGTAGCTTTTGTTTGTTGAGTTTGATTTGGGTTTAATTAGTTGGTGAAATGTTGGGGGGTTTTGTAGTAATCTGTGTCGTGCAGTGGTCCTATTTCTTGTGTTGAATTTCCCTGATAAGGAACTAACATAACGTTCGGGTTTGGAGCGAGAAGAGAGAACCCTTAATCTTTGAAAATACGTTGATGATTCATGGGTTTTAATGTAAAGCTTTGGGAAGGGTGTGTTTTGCAAAATTAGTAGTTTTCTGTAGAGGGGTCAATCATTCACGACTCACGGGTCATCGCTTCCTCGTTCTAGGGTTTATCACGTTGGGTTATGAAGCTGATTGTTGATTGCTTGCAGATCTTAGCCGAGGAGCCATTTTTCGTTCAATGTGTTGAGCTGAGCTGCTGAAGGAGCTGGAAGCTAAGGTCAATGGAGACTGAAGGAGGAAATGGGGTTAGTGTTATCTTTTCAGACAAGGTTCTGTGGCCTGTTTGCTTTTTTGAGTAATCGAATAATGTGATTTCGGCAGGTCAAGTCATTGAAAGGCGTAGGGGGTCAAATTTGCCAAATTTGTGGTGATAAAGTTGGTACTACTGCAAGCGGCGGGCTGTTTGTTGCTTGTGATGTGTGTGGATTTCCGGTGTGCAGACCGTGCTATGAGTATGAGAGGAAAGATGGGAATCAGTGTTGCCCTCAATGCAAAACCAGATACAAGAGGTTCAAAGGTCTGGTTAATGTGCTTTGATTGCTTCGCCTCATTCTTCCTCTTTGGCATGCGAAAGTTGATGTGTGAATTACTTAAATTTGGATTACTTAAATTTGGATTATTGTTGTTTCGTGTTTCCTTCTTTGGTGCCATAATTTGGGGTTGTGAACTTTTCCATGATCGGTCGTGCCAGTTATGTTGACATTGGATAAAATTTGGTATGGAAACACTTTTCGTAACAGTTTGTGTGATGATAATTTATCAAATACCCTGCCTTTGGTTAAAGTTCGTTCATTTTCAGAATCTAACAACATTTGCAGAATATTAGTGGGCACAACCCCATCACTCATTTACCCATCATATGGTTTTTGCCTAAAATAGCCCCAGTCATAATATGCTCCATACCATAGACAGCTCAGAATTGGTGCATACTACATAGTAGGAGTAGTTTCTGACATTGGTCCCATTTGTGTCTTGTTATTGGTCTGGTTTGGATTTAGCCAAGAGCAAGATGCAGACGTAGGGGGCCTTGGGGCTCATAAGTCATGACTAAAAAATCACTACCCCCGTTTTTCATGTTTCGCGTACCCCTTACTTCTATACTCTTATATGATATAACTTGGGTTCTAGCTGAACTTATTGGCTTTCTAATATATCGGTATCACTTGATAACTGGGTTCATGCAGCCTCACATGAAGGCGTCAGTGTTGATTGTCGTGAGTCAATTGATATAGTCTTTAACCAGACCAGCATTATGAGGACTTAGCTCTGGTGCATCCCATTGCTCGATGGAAGCTTTGCATTCTTGTAACCTTTTGCCGCTTGATTTTGGGAAGTCTCATGAAAATGATTTCCTGCTTAAAGTATCTCTCCTGCTGTCTCAATGAAGTGGGGCTATTGCCACTTCATTATGGTGCTTTATGTGCTTGTCCATTTATCAATATGTTTTGCATAAGTCATAGAGAAGGTTACTTCCTCGCAATCTCATTCCGATTGTTGGTTCTAGGTAGCCCAGCTGTTCATGGTGACCTGGAGGAAGATCTTCCAGCCATTGATGGTAACAACGAGTTGAATTTCTCTTCAGGAAGTCATGGTGATCTGCAAAGCACGACACAACGGTTATTAGGTTGGCACAGGACTACTGGCAGTCTTGGA
>JAOVYX010016458.1:0-24624 GCA_035668315.1 Drosera spatulata
GTTCCGTAACGTTTCCAGGACTATGCGTAGATGCATTTCGTGGTCTTGTATGGTTTTAGAGTAGACTAGGATGTCATCACTGAAGACCACCACGAATTGATCTAGGTATGGTTGGAAAACTCGGTTCATCAATTCCATGAACGCCGATGGGGCATTCGTAAGCCCAAAAGGCATTACAAGGAATTCGTAGTGTCCATAGCGTGTGCAAAATGCCATCTTGGAAATATCACTATGTCAAATGCGTAGCTGATGATACCCCGACCAAAGATCGATCTTAGAGTAGATGACTGCTCCTTGTAGCTGGTCAAATAAATCAACAATCCGAGGTAGTGGGTATCGATTCCTAATCGTGAATTTATTGAGTTCACGATAGTCGACACATAACCTCATACTTCCGTCCTTCTTCTTCACGGCGAGACGCTGGGTCGTATGTATCCCTTCTGTAGTAGTTCTTCTAACTACTTCTTCAGCTCCTTCAGTTCCACTGGGGCCATTCTATAGGGGGCTTTAGACACCGGGGCTGCGTCTGGTACTAAGTCAATGCCAAAGTCGATTTCTCGACAAGGTGGCATTCCCGGAATGTCCTCGGGGAACACGTCTGTATATTCCCTGACAACAGGTATTGCGAAAATATCTATCCCCGTCCCGGACGATGTCTCAAGGCTGCACAAGTAGCCTCGACATCCCTTATGCAGCAGTTTCTGCGCAGATAATGCCGACACTAGCTGTAACTCAGCTCTCGAGTCCTCTCCATGGAAGGCAATCTTCCCGTCCTTGGGACTCTTCACATGGATAAGTTTTTTTTCACAGTCAATGATTGCCTTATGTGTTTCCAGCCAATCCATCCCCAGAATCACATCGAAATAATGGAGATGGAACTGGATCAGGTCGACTGGGAATTCTTGACCTCCTATCACTATTGGGGCCTGGGGAATGTGACTCGTGCACCGTACGACGTCACCATTGGGTAACCCAATGTGGATCCTTCTGTGCATAGTGATGATTGAGGTATCGTGGCCTTCCATGAACGACGTGGATATGAATGAGTACGTGGCACCCGAGTCAAATAAGGCATAAACAGACCGAGATGATAAGTGAATATTACCCGTCACGACGGCGCCACTCTGTTGTGCAATCTGTGGTTCCATCATGAACACTCTGCCGCCTGGCCTATTGCCCGATCCTGCAGTCTGCTTTCTTGATGGTCCTGGACGTGACCCTGAGATGGCCCCTCTAGCACGGGTTAGGGCAGCAGGCGCATTCCCAGGACAACTGTCACTCCTATGACCCACCTCTCCACAGGTGAAGCAGGAGATAGCCTTAGATCGACAATCCCGCGCAAGGTGCCCCTCCTTGCCGCACTTATAGCATCCGGTGAAGTCAGAGGGGTATCCCTGTGGTCCCGAGACGGTACGCTGACTGCCTCTCGGACTCATAGGTGATCCAAGCTGCTGGTTGGACTGTCCCTGAAATCTCTTGGACGACCCATCGTATGATGAGGTATTGCTCTGGGAAGATCTCTGTAAGGGGGAGCTGTTTCCGGACCTAGAGTAGGAGGACTGGATGAAACGTTTCCCCCTTCGGTTGCCCTGCGAGATACGCCGTTCCTCATCTTCTTCGTAGAAGCTCTACTCATGGTTGAGCACTGCTTCGTACATGTCCTGATAGGTTGCAAACTTCATGGCTACAATGGCTGATTTGAGCCTCGAATTGAGGCCCCTTCGGAATTGGCTCTTCTTCTTCTTCTCGGTATGATAAAATGCTGGCATAAAGCGTAGGAGTTTCGTGAACACTTGTGCGTACTCCACTACGGTCATATCCCCCTTCTGTAGGGTGATCAGTTCTTCTTCTTTACATTCTTGCAACTGCTCCGGGTAGTACCTATTTCGGAGTAGTTGAGTGAATCCCGTCCAATTGAACCCTGGAACTCGGGAACGATCTTCCACGGTATGCCACCAAGCATCTGCCTCTCCTCCGAGGTAGTAGATGGCGTAGTTTACCCACCAGTGCTCTGGACAGTGAACCGCTGCAAATAACTTCTCGAACCTTCTAATCCACTCCTCCAGAAGACTAGGGTCACCCTCCCCAGTGAACCGCGGCGGGTTGAGTGCGTTGATGTTCCTGAACATTGCGTCACGGTCTTCTGGTGATTGAGGACCTCAGTTCCTGGCTCTGATGAGCTCATCGACGAGGAACTCAGTAACTCGATCGCCCGGCGCATCCGTCGCTCGCTGTCCTTGGGAGCCCCCGGTAATTTAAGCACGTGACGCCACTGTCGCTACAGACCGAAGTCCATAGCAAGGCAAGTTCATAGTAGAGTTTACTTACAGGACATAAGAAAAGGCAGTTATTACAGTCATCCATAAACAGTCTTCGGACTAGAATACAACATGCTTTTCAAATATTACATATAATACAATGGGGTCCCTGTCAAAGCAACTACTCAGAAGTCCCGTCCTCCTCACCTGAACCTGCAAAAGAGACAGTCAAGGAAAAGAAACAAGAAACCCGTGAGCAAAGATGCGCTCAGTAGACCCCGGGTACTGTCACAGATTAGATGTCACGTACTATAGCCCTATCACCTGCCATAGCACTTCACAATCGGCAATATATTAAAACCCCTTTTTCCCTCTCATTGTCATTTCATTAGCTCGACTATTCTGTTAGCCCTTCTTCTATGTCCCTACCCTATCTTATATTGTCCAGCTTTTTGAGTAATATTATCCCCATCACTGACACACGTACTACGGTGATATTTACTTTTACTATTAGACTTCATAACCGAAGAAAAGGTTAGCTGATTTTTGTTCTCCTTATTCATTTACGACTTTAGAATACTCCGGGGTACCATTTCTCTCCCCCTATGTGACCATGGAATGACCTAAGGGCCTCCGCCCTTACCAATGCGATCATAACATCCTCCGGGGTACCATTTCTCTCCCCCATGCGACCATGAACTCCTCCGGGGTACCATTTCTCTCCCCCATGCGATCATGAATCCTCCGGGGTACCATTTCTCTCCCCCCATACGACCAAGAATGCCGTAAGGGTCTCCGCCCTTGCCAATGCGACCATAATATTTTCCGGGGTACCATTTCTCTCCCCCATGTTGTTGATGTGAAAAGAAGCCTAAGTCAAGGAACTGCTGCAGGAAGAACTAATGAAATATGAAGAATTGATAATGAAAGCTTCAGCTGAACATGAGAGGTTAAACTGAATCATCTTTGTAAAAAAGGATGAAAAAATAAAGCTGTGGGAAGAACTTGAAAAAGAAGAAGAGGAAGATTATTGTAAAATACAAGCAGTTGTTCGAGAATACGCAGAGAACAATGCAGACAAAAGAACAAGAACAGCATGATCATTACCAAATCAGTGATGATGATGAACTGTTACAATATGAATCTGAACAAGAAGGGCAAGCCAAGGAACCAATGAAGGAAGAGAAGAAAAAGAAAAAATCCGGACGTACACCGACGTCGATGATCAAACGCATCAAAGACAACGGTCCCAGATCAAAGAAAAGGATGAGCAACTTTGAATATAATGATTCGAAGCGGAGCAAGACTGCAGGGATGTTGAGAGCTACCTGACGGACGAAGTATGGAACAAATGGGCAATGATGAAGGACCAACCCTCCACGTCTACGTAAGCATTTGAATTAATGATAATCTTGCTGTAAATTTCATTTATTTCCCTTCTTTTTATCTATTAAATAATTCTACTTTGTATTTATATCATGAAACCATATATTTTAAAATAGAACGCCTGTTTTAAACAAAACAGAACGCCAGTATTACAAGCTGTCACACTGTTATCATAGCATAACGTCTGTTTTAAAAAAACAGAGCGCCTGTTATAATGTTTTGTATTTTTTTATTAAAAAATATAAAATAGATATTAATAATATTATTATTTTAGATATTAAACTAACTAAGCAATTATCATTTCAATGACATGATTTGTGTAACAAATAACAGGATCAGAGGTGAGGCATACGTTGATTATGACGACATCTGTCATATTACGAAAGACGAACCATTGTCCAATGCTATAATCAACGCTTATGTAACATTGATGTTACTAAAAGCCAAATGCAAAGAACAAATTGTGGTCTATAGTATAAAATATTGGGTAAATTATTTAATGTTATGAATATTAGATTATATTTTTAATTCAATATGACATAACTTATTTCTTCTATTACATTTAATGCAGTATTTTGTTACACAAAATAAAAAGACAGCAAAAATGGATAAAGGAGAAGATGATTGGACAAAGGACACAACGTCGACACCTGTTCCCAATAAACTCAACTAGAGGGTCGTCAAATGATTCAACGTCTTTTCATTGGACTTTGTTAACGTTCGACAGTGAGAATAATAGTTGGGTTCATCATAATTTGAAAAAAAACAAAGACAACGTATGGGAGAAATGCTCAAACACTAGTAAGAACAGATGCGCCCAACTATTTGTTTTTTTTATTATTATTTTCAAAAAAGAATAATATTAACAATTTTTTCAATATGATGTAGATGGATTATGTGCACAGTTACCTGCAACAGAGTGAAGTCGGAACTCAAGTAAACAACAAACCTAAAGTGATTATCAATAAGAATTCACCTTTACATCAAAATATGGACTATGGTGTCCATGATTGTCACTGGATCGAATTGATGGCAAACGGTGAAGAAATATTGAAGTCCACAACACTAGAAGAAATCTCAAAGTTCAGAGCAAAAATGTTATCGACGTTGATAGAGGGATATCAGTTAAAAACAGTGTGATGGTTTTCGCATCTTAAAATGTATTGTGCTAAAAAAAATGCTACTTTCTGTTTTGGGAATGATTAAATTTTGAGGGATTGGTTTATGTCCTGCTCAATTCAATGAAATATATGAGATCAATTGCCCTTATGTGTCTTATTTTTTGTTTCTTTTTCTGATGTTTGTTTTCTTTGAAGGAGTTCTGTATCAAATACAAAAGACGCTCTGTATTTGGAACTACCGCTCTACCGCTCTGTGACAGTTTCAATAGGCGCTCTGCTGTGTTAAAAGTTTGACAGAATCATGAAAAGACACAACGCTCTATTTTAAATACACAACGTCTCTAACAAAAACATCAAAAGACAAGATTCAAATGATTAATAAAAAATTACAACTTCTGGTTTAAACCTTACAGAAAATGAAATATAAACATATGTCTCGATCATGGTATAGCCTCATGACAAGTTTTTCGGTTATGATGGCCAAATTTGTTGCATCTTGAACACTTCAAAGCCTTTCTCACCTCGCCACTGGACAAAATACGATGTTTTTTGGGCCTTTCAGGTAACCATCCCACTGATGGTAGAACTATTTCAATAGCTACCTGAGTTGCAATTTGATCGATTAAAGACGACGGAATAGGATATATGAGTAACTCATAGCTTCTTCGATAATTCAGCAGAGTCAAATGAGTAACCCTACTTAACGGCAAAGAATACTATTTAACGGCAATCATGCTATTTAACGGCAAAGAATACTTTTCAATAACACATGCTGTATGAAGGCATGGAAAACCATTGGCCTGCCATATTCGACATGAGCAAGTCCTTTCTCTGATATTTACCGAAGCAAATCATCTCTGAAGATTTATTCACTGAGAAAGTATGAGAGTTCTTGAATAATTCATTCAAAGTATCTGACATCCTAGGGCATAACAAGCCATTCCATTCATCCGCTTCTTTCCGACAATTGTTGAACCACTCTATTAATTTGATGCGAATATGATCCACCATCTGAGTGACAGGAAACTCCCTCGCGCCCAAAAGCCAAGCATTAAAAAACTCCGTAGCATTAGTCGTCATCTCCCCATATCGACAATTGATAGAAAAACTTATCGTCCACTTATCATAAGGCATCAAAGAATCAAAGAACTCCACTGCTAACTTTCCTCCTTTCTTCTGAAATGTAGTAATCAAATGATAAAAATCAGTGATTGTAAGTGCTTTCGCACATTCGTCAAAACGACCAACAATATAATTCTTATAAGATGTTAGCATATTAGTTCCTCGGTATCTTACTTTCATATTATGCTTGAGGTGAAGGAAACAATAACAAAGTGGATGATCAGAGTAAACTTCTCAAAATGCTTACAAAAATCTCAAATTACGATCATAGACAAAATTAATCTTCCGGTCAACTGTAATTATTTGCCGTAGATGCATAAGAAACCAACGCCAACTAACATACGTCTCCTTATCAACAACAGCAAAACGCAAAGAAAAAAGTCTTGTGAAAGAAAAAATAAAATAAAATAAGTGAATCAAGATAAGAAATTAAAAGAGAGCGCCTGTATAGAAATTAAAAGAAAATAAAAGAGAGCGCTTTGTCTCATATAACTGACGCTCTGTCTTATATAACTGATACTCTGTTTGACTTGCACGATCAGGAAATAGATTACATGATCCATAATGCATTTGACTTCTTCTACATTCAACACTAACATTAATAGAACTCAAACCAAAGCAAGTCAAGACCTCACACATGGTTATGAAGTCCTCTTGATCTCTCAACATGCAACGATCATGATCCGGGATCGAATAAAACAAGTTCAATTCAATGTTTGCACCAATCTAGAACCGATCTCGTATCTTTTCAACAAATTGATCCAAACCTCGATCTCGATCACATACAAAAGATCGGGAAACCAAACCAAACCTGCATATGAAAATCGTTTTGTTATCCATCACCACACCTTGATCTGTTGTCAATTGAAGATGGAAAGAAGTTTCGAAATCGAAGAAGGAAATCCAATGATCTGATTGATAGAAATGAAGTTATAATCGGACAGTGGAAGAAAGAAAAGGGGAAAAAAATCGGTAATGAGGTAGTTATAATCGTAGTTTAGGGAAATTTTAAAAATTGTATGTTTTGAGGAATAAGATTACGTGTGCATCTTTTTGGAATTAGTTTCCAAAAACTGTAGATTTGAGTAATATTCTGATTTTCATACAATAGTTTTATTTAACAAAAAGTAATTAATAACAGTTCAAAAATCTATATCATTCAATTTAAATTTAATAAAAATTTAAATTTTATAATGTAAGCAATGCATAGAAATAATGATAACATAAGTGCCAAAATTGATTTATCTATAAATGTTGAAATATTTCAAAACCTTCATAAGACAATCATTACATTCAAGTCTTTTAGATAGTATACATAAACATAAAAATTAGGGTGAATTACCTAAACATATTAAAATTTGAAAAAAATACCAAAAAGATACACAAGGAATCTAAATTCCGAAAACATACAATCCATCCACCTCATTTAAATTCCTAACCTTATTCTCATCTCCATCCCAACCCCTACCATCACCCCACCGCCGTCGGAATCTGACCACAGGCGTCGGAATCCGACTACCGTCGTCGAAATCTTGTCGGAATTTGGCCATCGTCGTCGGAATTTGAAACGTCGTCGGAATCTGACCACGTAATTGGAATATGAAACAGAACACTTGAATAAAATCAAAATAGAACGCATGATCAAAATAAAAACAGAACGACAGTACAAAAATGAAATAGGGCGCCAATACAATATGAAACAGGACGTCTGTTTGGACGCTCTGATTCGAAACAGAGCGCATGAACAAATGAAACAGAACGTATGAACAAATGTACCAAAAACATGAATAAAAAATGAAACATAATAATAATAGGAGACTATGCATCATCAGATCTCGACATCATCCAAAAAATAAAATAGAGCGCCTGAACAAATGAAACAGAACGCATACAGAAAAAATAAAACAGAGGATATGTTCCCAAATAAAACAAAACGTATGTACAAAAAAATGAAACAGAAGGTATGAACAAATGAAACAGAGCGCATATACAAAAATGAAACAGAGCACACGATAAAAAAAAAACAGAGCGTCAGTACAAAAATGAAACAGAGCACATGATAAAAAAAATAAAAATAGAGCGTCAGTATAAAAATGAAACAGAGCTTCTGTCAAAATAGGCGCTCTATTTTGAAATAGAGCGCATAAACAAATAAAAAAAAATGCATAAAACAAAGTGCATTACAAATAAAATAAAGCATATGAACAAATTAAATAGAGCGCATGATTAAAAAAAAATGAAACTAATAAAACAAAACTATGCATCATCAGATCTCGACATCGTACAAAAAATAAAATAGAGCGTATGAACAAATCAAAATGAGCGCATGTACAGAAAATAAAACAGAACTAATGTTCCCAAATAAAACAGAATACATATACAAAAAAAATTTAGGGATTCTTGTTTGGTGTTACATTTGTACCGGAGATGATCAAAAGCAAGAGACAGTCTTGCCATGAACCAGTAGGATGTCCAGAGGCTCGGATAGATTTGAGAATTAGCTATGACATACAATTCTCGTCATCTAACATCCCAAAAGGGATCTAGACAACACATACTGAGCAGCAAGCGATAATACTAAATTGTGATACATTCAACTTCGATGCCGCTTCTCCGGTCCTGACACCAGGAACATCCTTATACACACTTCAACTATACGTAAAAGAAGAAACCATGGAATATTGCTTCTACAAAAGTTATCAAAATTTCAATCCCTGTCACACAGGCTTTTGCAAAAGAGAAGCTTCATTCAACTGATCACTAAACAATCTGTCAAAATCAGCTTCCTTATCAGCAGAATCATATCTTCATCTTGGAACAAAACAAATCATCACTACCCAGATAAGGCAAACCACATCAACTTATTCAGTGTCAAAAGCTTAGTTTGAAAGTAATTTTGAGGGATGAAAACAATACACATACATAACTTAGCAAACATATATCATGTTTCCATCACCTCACCAAGAAAAATTCATAAAAAAGAATCCACTTTTTCATATCATATTCAAAACACCCCAAAACTCAAACACATTACACCAATAAATACACACACAAGAAGAAAATCTCAAAAATAGAAACTCAATAACAAAAACTCATACTCGTAATAATAATCGATTTGACAATAGACACCAACAGAATATCAACCAACACTCTCCTGAACTCATATCTCCCTGCACCATAACACCTCACACAAGTGAAGTTCGAAATCAAACCACACGGCACAACAACATCTCCCACCGCCACCAACACTGTCAAACACTCCACCAATACCGATGCCAGCATCGCCGCCACGAAGAACATTGTTCGAACACATGTCTTCAGCCTCTCCCACCACCAATAACACAATCCCCCATTCCCCATCGCAGTAGTCACCACAAATCGAATCGATTCGTCGTCGATGATGGCCGATTAGGTTGGAGATTCGGATGAAATCCTGACTAAGAGTGAAATTAGGAAAATTGAGTGAGGGATGATGAGATCCATGAGTTGAATCAGGGATTGGATGCGGCGAAGGATGATTAGGAGATGAGTGTGGTTGCGATGGTTTCCGACATGGGTTGCGACAGCGGCGACGACGACGATGGGAGGTGGTGGTGGTGATGATGATGTGTGTTTTAGAGAAGGTTGACGAGTAGGAAGGAGAGAGAGATGAATGAGATGAAATTATATATTTGGGGATTTTTTTTTGGTGTACATGATTTTGTGAATATTGTTACATTTTTCTATGTTTGAGTCATTTGCTGTAAAAATTAGATTCAAGTTAATTTAATACGATTTCTCTCTATTACGATTTATTTTAATGCAACGCACGAGTTATTATTTTAATTAATCTAAGTGATGGAATAATCATAGCAAGACTCAATATATTTTCTTGGATCAAATTTATCACCAATCCGTATTCAATCATAATAATACAATTTATTAAGGTTTCCACTTAACTGTTATTTGCTACCAGTAATGAATAACTAAAATTACCCGCTAGCATTTTATGTAATGAAACTAGATTAGGACGCGAAAGTAATCAAAATTCATTGCATGATATAAAACAAACATAGATCTCGCATTAAATTTATATGAGAATAACTATTAAATTAAGAATAACATTAATTTCATGATCCTTAATCTCTAAATTCAATTACACGGTCCTGCTAAACAGATCTACTCTCATAATCCATCTCATTCATCACAAAGAACAACAAAACAAGCACATCCATGACAATCAAAAGTTAGAATAAAGAATTTACTTCAATGATCATAGCAAAGATTGAAACAATGAAAGGAAAATGAATCTTTGTCAAACAAAGATCATAGATCTTTAATCCGCCCCAAAAACGTATAGATCTAAGATCCAATGTAGAACAAACAAAAACACAGAAAGATATTTATAGAGAACAACGAAACTAGGGTTACAAACAGAAGATGAATCATTTGTGCTCCAAATAACATATATGTGTGACGCATCAATAACTGTCGTGAAGTGAAAATTGGTCGAACTGTAGATCTGCTGAACTTCCCAAAACAAGGCATCACGCTCGTGGAATTGTGTTTTGTCTACTATAGAATTCTGGATAACGAGTCACAGTCGTTATTAGGGAATTGCACCCGTGATGAAAAAAAAAAAAAAAAAGGTTCCATAATAATTGATTCATGTTTTTTTTTTTATTAATCACAAACTCGAACATCTTCACTACTAACTTCATAAATTCTTCAAATAACAGCTTCAAAGCACAAATTCATCGTCTCGCATCCATCGTCATAACATTTGGCTATAAAATACTCGAAATTGGTGCATTCTGTAAATTAAACATAGAGAACAACAGTATCGGCATTCTAATACAAGACAAGCATAAGTAGCATATTTAGTAACTAAAGCATATCCAAAGCAATGAAAATAACCAAGGAAAAACACATATTTTAGACTTATCCTTCCCTTGTCCTTTGACATTCAGATACATGAAAAACTAATTCATGCTATACATGATTAGCCTCTCTATAAGCCCAGGAGCAACGAACGTCTGTAAATGATTTCATTAACTATCGACAACTCTTAGTGATCTTCCCAAGCAGAGAAACGTTAGCAGCACCGGCAGTTAGATGATCAATCACCTCTCGACAATCCGCTTCAAGTTCAATCCCATCCATTCTCACAGATTTGGCCATTTAAAGGCAGAGGCGAATAGACAAAGCTTCCCCTATCTGCGGACCTAATTCTTGGCATGCTCTTCGGCCCCCTACCAGCCTAACTCTTCCTCGATTATCCCGAATTATGATACCAAGCTTGGTTACCCCTGCTACCCTCGTCGTTGCATCAACATTTATGTTTAATCCACCTGGAGGGGGTAAGTCCATTTTGCGAGTCTTCGATCAACCTGATTTTGGATAACTCTGGATTTTTTGGTATTTACCATGTGAAACTCTTGCATTGCAAGAGCTGATAAATGAACCAAGAGTTGAGCAAGCTTTAGATTGAGCATCATTAACCACATAGTATTTATTAGTCCATGCACCTTATAAAACTGCAACCAAAATCTTCTGTTTGATCCTTATCCAAGCGTGGCATGACAGTAAGAAACCGGTGTCAAAATCGCTCATCTGAGATAGGAGGTTTAGGAGCAGAGATTGTATACCTTCCTAACCTTTGCACATGATACTAAAGAGAGTGAGTTGTAATCTCTAGGCCATCTAGGCATATCGGGCATGTAATATCCAGATCCATACCTCTTCGAACCAAGTTGTAGCATAATGGCAAACACTCCTTGCACGCTCTCCATAGGAAAGATTTAATAATTGGGGGAAGGTCGAGGTTCAATAACTGTCAAATCATGCTAGAGTCAGAAATGAAACGTTGTATTGTACGCATTTTTCAACGTAAAATTACCTTTCTTGTCAAACTTTCCATGACCACCAATCATTGCATCCAGTTAGGCGTACAAGTGTCACGGATGGATTAATTTGTGAGGTTCATTTTGAAAAATTGTTTAGAGTTCTCCACATTTTTCTAAACAATTTCATATTTTTTAAAAATTTTCTTGAGAACTCTAGGATTTTCCGGAATTCTCTAGAATTTCTTAGAGTTAGAAAGAGTTTTCTAGGAAATTCTTGTACATAGAAGAAGGATATGGAAGAGTCTAGATGACAAGTCTAGAACTCTCCATGAAAATGTATATAAAGGGGTGCAAGGCTCATTTACCAAACCATCCCTAACTCATTCCACATTGTTGTAAGCTCAAAATTTTGTAAGCTCTCAAGTGTTCTCAATACAAGCTTATTTCCAAATTCAAACTCTCTTGTGTTCTCAAACATCATCTTTGGAAGACGAGTAGATTGAGCTCAAGCGAAGAAATGAGTAACTTGAGTGTCGCACGGATAGCGAAATTCTAACCCCACGACACAAGGACTTTTAAGGATTTTCTGAGCTATGTCATGGGGAAACAGATTCAGTATAGTTTTCCTCTTTCAGATTCATGTCGAGTCCTCAACCATGGTATTCACAGTGGCACCAGCACCTAGAGTATCTGGCATAATTGGAAGACGACAATATGGAAGGCTAAGCACCCATGGATCCCCAAGAATGTGCATCCGACAACCTGAGCCACACCTTTGACAGAGGCCCAAATTCAGCAAGGACGGAGCTAATAGAAGGCTCCTCCATAGGAAGGGTGGGTTTCGCCACAACTGGGCATCAAGGATTGATGATCGAGGTTAATAGCTAGCTCTCAGCACCTTGGTATCAAGTGAATCTGAATTTTGAAGGAGTCGCCACAACTAATTTGCAAGTCGTCCTCGATCCTCAAAAATTTACTACGATTTGATATTTTACATTTTAATAATTATTTGAGTAGTTTCATTTTTTATCTTAACGATGTAAGAAAATTACGTTATTGACAATTTGGAGTTAACCTATATAACTTAAACTATCCTGAATCTTTCACAATGATTTTATAGAAAATGATCTTTAAGTATCTCATGACACGAGTCAAAATACACATTGATAAATGTCATGTTCAAATTATTGTAAACATATTGGGACGAAAAAAAATATAATTTTATACTCTTTAAAATTATATATATATCGAAAGAATTATGTTTAGATTTCACTCAACGAAACAAAATATTCATTACATAACTATGCCTCACCAATAAGTTATCGCACTATGCACTACATATACAGAGTTGGGACTATTTGAATAATATCCTCGTGTCAAAAGGGTTGAACAGGCAACAGAGTGGACAAAACATAATAATAAAATCTCAATCTCTCATCTATATTGTTTTAATCTTAACCATTGATTAACCACTTAATTGATATACGTTGTGTCATTGACACATAATCTCTAAATCCATTTCCTTGCGTGTTTTTATAGAGTTCTTTTATTTTTCATGGTGGTTTAACGTCTAAATTACCAGACTAGTATTTGTGTTATTTTACCAATGTGCACTTGATGATCATTCCTATTCGAACGCAATAAATAATACTAGCGAAAATCAGTTTTATAGAGTTCCTGATATTAGTTGGCTTCAGCTTCTTCAAGACCAAGACCAAAATAAGACCAAAGTTTTCACTTTCTTTTCTATCGTTATGAAATAAAATAAGACGGTAGAATATGATATATTATTGATAAAGATTTACTCTATATTTATAAAATAGTCAAATATAAGATAAAGAAATCTTACAATTTAGTTAATTAGGAAATATAATATTCTTGAGAATTACTCTAAATGGAAAAGAATAAGAACAATTATAATTTTCATTAATGCAATATTCTAACACTCCCCCTCAAGATGGAATCACCCAACTTGTCAATAGAAGACGAATCCGTAAAAGATATTCCTTTCGTCCCAAAATGATCACAACATTTTGACCTTGCATGAGTACCGATGTAAAGTTTGACACGTGTACAACGACGATCAAACGTAATTCTTTATAAATTTATCATGAAGCATCAACGATTGTGTAAGTCACGTATTTTAACCTAATACATATTACGGGACGATCAAACTTGATTTGATATGACAAAAGATTTGTATTCATATATGTAAAATAATACAAAATACGTATATGTTGTAATTATTATGGGACGGATGGAGTAAGTTATTACGAGTGATCCTTGACCAACAATAGTACTTAATGACATAAGAACATTATCTTCATCAAGTGTAGGTTGTTGTCGTCTTCAGCCGCTCTCATCACTGTCACCAAGCCGTCGTCGCCCTAAGCCGTTGTCCCCTTGATTGTTTGTAACCACTATCGTTGATACCCGTTGTCACCGTGAGAGTTGTTATTAAGGATTGTGTATAGTGTCACACAGTTTGACGAGAGAGATAAACCCATGCTTTTGTCGAGAGTTACTATGAAGATTGTATAGGATGACTTTTTTGTCTTTTTATTTGGAGTACAATAAACAATCAACTAAAAAAAGACGAGAGAAGTTTAAATGAGATAATTTAGGTCATGGATGTTGGATATCACCACCCACCGGCATCATTGGAAGAAAATTAAGTCAGATCAGGATAGTATACTCGATACCATATTATGAAATGAAGTGAGAGATGAGACTAAGATATATTATCGAGGAAGATGTATTTTATATTTATAAAATAGTCAAATACAAGATAAAGTACGATTATAATTTAGTTAATTAAAAAATATAATATTGCAGAGATTAGTCACTCTAAACTAGGAAAGAACAAGCACAATTATAAATTCTACTAATACTATAGTCTAACATCTTTCATGAAATGATATCTATGAGAACATGCTATTTGTCAAGAACATGATTATATTATACATTGTAACAGTGTAACTAGTTGATGCGCGGCAAAAAATACTTAATATTATACTTAACACACATGGTTGTTAATCATACGTTTTAAAGAAGCGCAACAATATATAACATGTTGGTCATTCCCTACACGCTATGCAGCTCTAAACATGCAATTCAGCCTTCTTCATGCAGGAAATGCTTGCTTCAGCTCTATTAATATGTTTAGCAGCTTTCTTAATTATTGGCACCAGCTTCTTTTGCTCTGCCACAAAGATAAAGCACTGGATAAGTATGAAAACTAACAATGACGAGTACCCTCCAGGCGAACAGACATCCAATGTGAAGTGTGGAATTCAGGATGGATCACAAAACTTCACGGTGGCTAATAGACATGGATTGCGCAACACTGGGAGTTCGTGTGATTGGATGCAAGCGAGATTGAGCTATATGTATCGGATTAACCATCGGTGGTTTTGGGCAATAGCGCCTCTTGTTGTGATATTAGGAGTTGTTCTAGGCGACTGCACTTGGGAGTGGGACATTTCTTTGAAGAGTTATAACCTCGCCTTTGCTTACAAGAATGTAATCATTTTGATTGTGCTACTCAGTGTTGTTCTATATGGGTTTGGTTATTTAACGACTAGCCCTACCTATTTGGTTGATTATGCTTGTTATTGTCCCCGGAGTCAGTTCAAGGTGACGCGTTATCATCCCTTTTCCATTGTTGCTGTATGTATTTTTCCCAAAACTTAGCAGAGCATAAATGCATACAGGTTTCGAAGGACAAATACATAGAGCTGGCGAGAAAATCTGGCAACTTCGAAGAGTCAACGCTCGACTTACAGCAAAGAATGTTACAGAACTCTGGTATCGGGGACGAGTCCTACTTACCTCACCAAACTATCTTTCAGCCAGGCTTCAAGAAGTCTCTCAACAACAGCCGCGAGGAGGCAGCTTCAGTTATCTTTGGTGCCATTGACGACCTATTTTCCAACACTGGCATCTGCTCCAAGGACATCAAGATCCTGATTCTCAATTGTGGCATGTTCAGTACAACACCTTCACTCACGGCGATGGTAATTAACCACTACAAGTTTAAGCACAACACCATAAGCTACAATCTTGGAGGCATGGGTTGTGGCGCAGGCGTGATTGCTATTGGCCTCGCACGTGATATGCTGGCTGCGCACCCTGGCACTTATGCATTGGTTATAAGCACGGAGATTGTGTCCTACGCGTGGTATACAGGAAAGGATGTCGATATGATCGTTCCAAACTGCTTCCTAAGAATGGGTGCAGCCACTATGTTGCTGGCAAACAGAAGAAATGATTGGTGGAGAGCCAAGTACAGATTGAAGCAGGTACTTTTAAGAATTACCCATTTTCTTGTTCCTTTATATATCCCATCCAAGTTCATTCACTCTTTTCAAGGGTTGAATGACTATTTTCTTGATTGGACCAGGTTCTTCGCTGCCAGAAAAGTACAAATGACGAAAGAATGCAGAGTGTATACCTTAAGCAAGATGCAGAAGGAACACAAAGTCTTTCCATTAGCAAAGACGTGATCGAGCTAGGTGCACATGTGTTGAGGGAAAGCATCACGACTCCTAATCCTAATCCTGTGCGCTTTTCGGATAGGATTAAGTTCTTCACCCCTATGCTATCCCACAACAAGTCCAAGCCACATAATACAAACTACAATCTGGCCTTCGACCACATCTGCATACTGGCGAACAGCAAGAAGGCTCTCGATGAGATACAGAAGAACTTGGACATCACAGATGAATACATGGAAGCGTCAAGAAAGACATTGGAAAGATTCGGTAATACTTCTAGCAGTAGTGTTTGGTACGAGTTGGCGTATTTGGAGATGCAAGGGAAGATCAAGAGAGGCAATAGGGTCTGGCAAATCGCTTTAGGCTCAGGGTTGAAATGCAATAGTGTTGTTTGGGAAGCTGTTAGAAATGTTGGCAAGCCAAATAAGAACCCATGGGTTCAGGATTAAAAACTATGAGAAGAAGGCATGCTTCTTTGTGCATGATTAATATTTCGGACATATTCTCTTAGGGCTTCTCGCGTAACTGCTTACGTTGAAACTGCAGAAATATGGGTTCAATAAAGTGATCAATACGATGGAATACGTATTTTGCACATGTGATGGCTATGTTTAGGTGCTTAATTGTTGAATACGTATCTTGCACATACCATGTTAAAACTGTAGTATTGGGTTTATTCGAAAATTTATTTTCTAAATCCACCGATCACAATTAGAGTTTCAACGAGGGGAGTGTTCAATGACAACAAGTGCCATTCCTTGTTGAAAAAAAAAAAAAAAAAATACTATATCCGTGAAAAATATTAGGCAGAAACCTTTGCGGATTACACTATTTAATCAATCTATATACCATGTATCAATGACTATATTGGAAAAATCTAAAAACATATCTTGTCTGTTTCACACTTCCATTGATCCTATTGCATACAGTCCACCGTGATTAACGCATCAAATGAGAAAAAACATGAGCTAATTATTCGGTAATGATGAATAAATAGAACTACCAAAAAAAAAAAAAAAAAAAAAACAGAACTGTCAAACATGAAATGACAAGAAACGATTTATGTATTTCCCTTGCTCTCATTGTGATTTTTCCTTCTTATAAGCTTTTCACTGGAGCTACATCTTTTCACCGAATTTTCCACATTCTTCCAAACATAATTGCGTATGAAGAATTATCTAACAGAGCATAGTCCCATTGGATTTCGCGGTGGAATGTCCATTCCGAACAATTTAATGTAGTTTCTCCATCTTAACAGACTAGATCATACGGAGAGTCTTCTGAGAATTCAGTGGGCATGGACTTCCAATGCAAACATGGCTCACCATCAGCTTCCTTCAGCACTTTCAGTATCTCTTCCACAACTGTTTTGCTTCCTTCAGCAGATAGATGAACTCCGTCACTGCAGATATATATAATAAGAGAGTAATGCAGTACATAGATAAGCATGGCTCATTGGTCCTACACTGAATTCATGAGTGTCTTGACCACTCAATCAAATTTTAATGGGAACTGCCGAGCTAGACATCTAGGATCACTCTAAATGGATAGAAGGGATGGGAAAGCATACGTGAAACAAGTGGTCAACCAATCATCCCTCTTCTGGATCCAAGTCCATAAGTCAATCACTTTGATGGACATCTCTTTGCACAACGCTATACAAGCATCCGAATACCTTCTGCACAGTTCATTTGTTCGAACTAGGGTGTCAAATATTCCACTGCAACATCAGGAGTCACCAATTACCAAGTTAGAATTTAGCGACGCTAGTTCAAGGTGAAATAAAAGTGTGTACAAGATGACCTTGTGGCTTCACGGATTTTCTCCTCGTTCACTGGGGGGACATGTAAGAAAAATGAGTCTTGTTGTCTCTGAAAGACCCTAATTTCAGATATTTCCGTCAGGAAACACAATCAAGTATACATGGTCATGCGATGAGCAAACATAGACAATGCAGGAGATCAGAGGTCAGCATAATCTGGTGTTCATATATGTAACGCCCCGACCAAATCCTTGTTATCGGGTTGTCATCAAGAACCGCTCATGAGGCTGACAACTGGCCCACAGACCAACACTAGTCCTTTCAGTGCGTTTTGGCCTCACTCGCGCACGTCTTGAGAAACTTCCTAGGAGGTCACCCATTCGATCATTGTTCCACATTAAGCACACTTAACTGCGAAGTTCTAAAGTGATGGGCTATCGAAAAGGAAGGTGCATCTTATTGATATAGGTAGGACTATCAAACCATTTAAGCATTTCCTTGTGGTATTACATGCATCTCCATTTAAAGAATGCAACATCCTCGTTGCGACTTCAAGCATGACACATAGTCTCAGGACCTTCCCTTGCTAGGCAGTTGACCTGGACCTCTTGTCCACAGGTCCAGCACGCGGTCACAGGGTTGCTCTGATACCATACTGTAACACCCCGATCAAATCCTTGTTACCGGGTCGTCACCAAGAACTGCTCATGTGACTGACAACTGGCCCCACAGACCAACACTAGTCCTTTCAGTGCGCTTTATCCTCACTCGCGCACGCCTTGAGAAACTTCCCAGGAGGTCACTCATCCGATCATTGCTCCACATTAAGCACGCTTAACTGCGGAGTTTTAAAGTGATAGGCTATCGAAAAGAAAGGTGCACCTTATTGATATAGGTAGGACTATCAAACCATTTAAACATTTCCTTGGGATATTACAATATATTTGATGGATTAAATCATAAAGTTGAGATTTAAAGAGGACAGAAACTAAACCCAAGAATCACAAGGTGTCCTCCAAGCTTCTAGTTAGCAGTAAGGTCAAGGAAGTCAATCAGTTCCTTTTACGAGTATATAAATATATCATATTTTGTAACATATTTAGATCAACAGCATACAGATATGTTAATTTGTAAAAGTACCTTGAGATGAGTGGCAATCTTCCTCATGTTCTCGACATATTCTAAAAGTGGCACATGAGGACCAAGGCCTGTCCGGTGAGGTCCCATTGAATCGTTACCACCAAAATAAGCGATCACCAATGCAGGTTGTGTGGGAGCATCCTAAAATAAAGATAATTCCAACTAAACATAAAACTTGCAACCAAAACGTTGAATTCTCTTCTTTCTTGTTATTCTTATTTCTTAAGGTGACTTGCATTTATAGCATATTAACACACGGTTCAATCATGAACATGATTTGTGATAAGTTGATGAATAAACCAAGAAAAGCTTAACTAAAATAATAATGCTTGTAAAAAATTCTGAAGAAATAAAGCTCCATATCTGTCTGTAAAGTGGTTAATGCAACCTATGAATCTGATTCAAGTCCAAAGGAAATAAGAAACTAAAACCATGACAGGGCCCCAAGGGGAAATGTTCTGCTGTCAAGAAGAAGAAGAAAAAGAAATGGCAGGTACATTTTCATTTTCTGCTGCTCCTTCGTCAAAATCAATAGAACATAAACCAAAAGCAACAACAACAAACAACAACAAATCAAGCCTTTATCCCATCAAGTGGGATCGGCTACATGAATACAACGGCGCTATTCCTTTTCACAAGTCGTCATATGCATGTTGAGAGATCCAACGGGACTTTTTACGTGTTGGTTGTCGGCTACCTAATACACAACCCTCACCATTTAACTGGAGTCGTTCCTCAAGAACACGCATTCTTCTTTCAATAATGATAAATTATAGGTCATTACATCAATCACCTATATATCCCCTTGATCTACTTCAAAACAACAGTACACGACTAATCTCTATAACATCATCTCTACACATTTGCATTATACTTTGCACCAGGATATCAGGTTTTGCAGTGTGGCATCAAAGATCCTCCTATTTCTTTTCGTCCAGATCGCATAGATCAATGCTGCATTTGCTTCTCTTCTCCTTCTGGCCATGTTTGATTTCCCCTTTGCTACCTTCCCCATCCAGTTCATCCAGTCCTCCCATCCCAGTGCTTTCTGGTGCAGCTTCAGTATTGGTTGGACAACCTCCTGCACATAGTCACACAGGAAGAACAGGTGCTCTCGAGTCGCAATCTCCTTGCCACACAACACACATCTATCATCGGTTATCATCCCTTTCATGCATAGCCATTGTCTTGTTTTGATTCTATTTTAGGCAACCAGCCAAGCCACAAAAGACCGTCTTGGTCTTATCTCTTTGTCCCATAACATATTGCACCAGAAGACTGTTGGTTTCTCACATTTTCATGCTTTATATCCCAAACTGACTGTGTATTCCTTTTGTCCTCTCCATGTTGTCATCCCATTATCATTCACCAATCACCATCACATAGGGCAGTATCATGTCTTGAGTGTGAAGAAGCATCGACCAAAGCCAAGATTATCCTTGCTTTTTCTCACATCTCCGTATGGACCTCCTTTTCGCATTAAGCCACCTTATCCATAATCTGTCTTGTTCCCATTGTATTGCCAAACCGTCTTGAATAGCAGGGCAACATTCCAAGCGTTAAGCTCCCCGACTCCTAGGCCACCTTGCTTCTTCGATCTGCACACCTCATCCCAAGCTACTAAGGCCTTTGTTTTTTTTTTCATGGCAATACCTATCCTATGATAAGCACGACATTTGCTTGTGATTTCATCAGTCACCAACTTTGGAATCAATATATTTTGCGCCAGTAAACATGGAAAGTCATCATAATGGACTATCAGTTGTATCCTCCCAGCATAGGATAGGAACCTAGCATTCCAGCTTGAGATACTAGAAATTCCCTTGTCAACCAGGGGTTTATACTGCTGAATCCCCATTCTTTTAGCCACCAAAGGAATTCCTAGATACCCGATAGGGAAAACCCCTATCTTCATATTCAGCATACCTACAAGTTGTTACTGCATCTCTTGGGGACTCCATCAAAAAACAAACTAGTCTTATCAGCATTGGCTAATACATTACTCGTCTCAGCAAAATGCAATAAGTGAGCTTTGATGATATTCAAAGAGTTGGCATTTGCTTTGCATAATATCATCAAATCATCAGCAAAGCAAAGATTGATGAGGCCCACTCTTCTGCGTCTAGGATGGTATCTAAAACCCTGAATCCTACTTCCCTTCCTCAAAACTCTTGAAAGATAAATCATGAAAAGAACAAAGATGCATGGTGACAATGGATCTGCTTGATGAAGCCCTTTCTCACCTTTGAAAAAACCCATCAATTCCCTATTCACATTTATGGTGTATGCAACTGAAGTAATGCAACACATAATTAACTGAACCATCCGAGGAGGAAAACCCAAGGCAACCAACAGATCTCCCACAAAATCTCAGTGCTCCATGTCATATGTCAAGTTATGCAATGCATCTAGGGGGCATATCCTTCCTTTCATAGCTAGATACAAGTTCTTGGCAAAGCATTACATTGTCCATAATATTCCTTCCATTTACAAATGCACTTTGATTACCATGGCATGATTAACTAGATCCTATATTACTCCATGTATGTAGACATCCTATGCATTTTATATCCTCCCCTCCTGTTCTAAGAGTACAGTATCTGAAATCATCACAAGGGTCAACAACTATCTGTTCATGGCTAATTTTCTCATCAGCATTGAGAAAAGTATTAAAATCTCCCAGTAGTAGCCATGGTTTGGCACAGAATATGAAATTTTAACAGTATAAATATCATAAAAAAGTAATATGCTTTATTTTCTTTTATTAATATAGGAGTTCTTTCAGCTCTAAAAAAAAGTAAAAAGTTCTATATCTCCCATGAATATATGCTTTGTTTTCAGCTAGTTCAAAACGGTGATAAGGAGAAGATAGAACCCCATTGACAACACCAAGTTACATACACGCACATTCAGTTAAAAAAAAAAAAAAAACAAGAAACAGAAAGCAAAGAAGGCTCAAGTTAATATACCTGTGGAAAAACTTGTTCAAGGACTTGAAGTGCCCGTCTAGAGTTCCAACCACTGTATCCTCGCAATAAAATGTCTGCCTGTTACAGATTATTAGAAGCTTAATTACATCAAGTCAATATGATCCTTTCTTTGACAAATTACATTCTAGTTGACCAATAAAATAGCATAATATAATAGACTTGTGAGCACTGGGTAATCGAAGTTGTATAATGTAAACATAAAAAACCAAAACACAAAAAGCATGTATACTTATATGAAATACTCATGAGAACGTCATTTGTTTCATTATTTGGCTAAACTTTGTCCTCGGATGAATTCATTTTCATAAAATTAATTTCTGCATCTTATCACTTGGTTCGTATTGTATTAGTCTAGAGTAACATCTTAGAAGATACATTCATTTAGTTAGCAGCTGAGTCGCTCAAGGATTTCATACATCTTAAGCAAAGGGAATGAATCGTTTATGAAAGCCAAAGGGGATAAATTCCACAGCTGTAATATACAGATTTACTCAGACAGAAATAGTCGCAGAATGATAGAGGTCAAAGCTTTAATTAGCCCAAAGCATTATCAAAAGTGAAACATGATTTACATTTCACACTTTTAGGGCACAAATTGAATTGATGAAGACTGCCAATATAATGCAACTTAGGTGCACCCATCTGGAAGATTGCCAATCTTACTGGGAAAAAAATTTCAAGATACAAGGAAAAACTAGGATATGTCGTCCATTAAACATTGTTGTGCACCCATCTGGAAGAATGCGAATCGTACACGTCATTAACTTTGGCCCACTTCCAATGTCTATATTGCTCCTACCTTGATTACTTTTAATATCATTTATTATCTTAACTTGACAAGGACATTGTTATGAAACAACTCTATCAAAAGTTCGAAATAAACCCATACCAACATTTGTATCCGAACATTGTCCCAGCACAAACTCAATAGCAATAAGACTAAAAAATGCATGTATTTGAGTTCTAACTTTTACTTCCATATGACTACGTATGCCTTAGGCCCTTAACATGTTACAACTCACAAAATTATTCTTCACTTGCTTTTTTCTCCCTCTCAACTAGCACTCAAATGCATTCACTTCCAAAAAAATTCAAAGATATCCCCCTTCAATCTCTCCTAATAGATGGCAACTTTCATCAGTGCGACCTGGGAAATTCACAACATACCACCCACATTTTACACCAAAAAAACCACATTATCGATATCACTACAATCTTCTTCATTTGATCTGAAGATCATTTCCATTGGCTTCAACTCGAGCAAGTCAAAAATCTGATTCTCAGATTCCATCCACTGTATTCTATTCCATGTTACACCACAATATAGAAGATGTGAAATCGATTCCACGATTCAAATCTTTTTATCACGTCCACAGAATAATCTCGATTCTGACAACCTAAATTCCCACTTATCCATTTCAATCAAGCAACCAACAACAGCAACCCAAGTAATGGACCTTACGGCGTCAGATATGTGTTGGGAAACGTCGGTATGTGGTGCAATGGAAATTGCCCAGCACTTTTCCCTTGTTGCGCTATAAAAATGGGATAAATAAATAACCCAAAAAAAAATATAGAGTCGACACCAAAATTTTACGTGAAAAACCCCTTAAAAATAAAAGGGTAAAAACCACGAGACCGTTGCGGTACCAAAATATCCACTAAAGAGGGATTACAAATATCATCTCTAGACTGTGCTAGAAGATTACAATCACCAGGATAACTCACACTAATTTTTCTTCTCTAACGGAATAAAATTATACCCGTAGAGGATACCCCTCAATACCCCATACTGGGTATTTTTTCTAACTCTTCTGGTGCTATTTTTGTATTTGATGTGTTGTATTAATTTTGCTGTCCCTTGATCCTATTTATAGACGATTGAGGACGCCTTTGTTTCCTTTCCTTCACTGTGTTTGCTGCTGCCGTCTCTGCCCGAATACTCTCGCGTCTTTGCTCCATAATTTTCCGAAATCCTTTACTTCTCATTTGCTTCCTGAATGCTCTTGATGTGCCTCATTAAGTGGAGAAAACATATAGGTGGGACCCACGGAGGGAAAAACAAAACCCAAAGAAAGCGCACTAGCAATATGACATACCAAAAGGACGATGAAAACGAGGACGGGAGAAGCGGGATTAATGGACCTTACGAGCGTAGATGGGTGGGACCCACGGAGGGAAAAACAAAACCCAAAGAAAGCGCACTAGTAATTCTCCCCCTCCCGAACGGTGGGGACCATCGCCATACCCGCTTGTTGTCTGCAGAAGTCCAACTTCTCCATGGGTAAGGTCTTTGTCATCATATTTGACCCGTTGTCGTTAGTATGCATCTTGCCTAGTTGAAAACGCTTCCGATCCAATGCATCACGTATCCAGTGATATCTCACATCAATGTGCTTCGATCTCGAATGAAAGGTCGGATTCCTGGCAAGGTGAATACCACTCTTATTATCGCAATAGAGTCTATACCTGTCCTATTGTAATCCCAACTCTAACAAGAAGTTCTTCATCCATAGTACTTCCT
>JAOVYX010016459.1:0-24622 GCA_035668315.1 Drosera spatulata
TTTTTGTGCTTCCCCTGAGAAGGGGGCCGGCACGTTACTGAGCTCGTATAGCTCACGGCGTTGCGTTTCTTTTGTTTTTCTATTTTTTTTCTTCTTTCCAGGTAGAAAAATCTTTGATACTTATTTTGATAGTTCATGATGATGATTTTAAGTACTTATCATTATTTGAAGTGTTTGTGAACATTTGAAGTTGTTTCGTGGTCAATACGGTTCATTTTCGAATTTTATCCAACATGACCCTTCGACCCATTTAAATCTATAACTCCTCGTATACAGCTTCAAAATTATTTAGTAAAATTATAAATAAACTAGACTCTATATCTTTTCATAGGATCGGAGTTTTCATCATGAAACCTTATCAATAATAGCAGTTTAGTTTTCAAGTTTATATTTTCTACTAGATCAGACAGTTCGACCTTGCTTCACTAATCATTACATAAATCCTTACATACAATTCCAAATCTAGATTATTAAATCTTCTGAAAACTAGACTTTAAGCGCTTTCTATTGATATAAGGCTCGTTTTCTAACTCTTTTTGTGTAATTGCAGATCAAGTCACAAAGATATCCCTGTAATCAGTTTTTATAGATTAACTTATTAGCACGTTTTGATTTATATCTTCAGATTTACAACTCCAAATCATAATCTATCAACTTTATCAGAAAGTAGACTTGTAAGGATTCAACATATATTAAAATCGAAATTTATCACAGATCTTATGATTTTCCATAAAATTTTTAAACAAATTGATCATCTTCTCTTATTAAATATAAAGGATCCACGTCGCCTTGTAATCCTAACTTATCCTCTTCTCCTCAAACTCTCCTTCTTCTTTTCTCTTCCTTATCTCTTCTTTTGGATGACAAAGAGTGTTTTTATGTTTTTATGTTTTTATGTTTGTAAGAAGTTTTTCAAGGAGAAGAGAGCTTGTATTTATAGAAAACTAAATCAATTAAAAAAATTTTAGTGGATATTTAGTGGATAATTAGTGATTAAATAATTTAATTTAGGTGGAGTAAAAATTGACATAAAGGAAATAAGTGACAAAATTAGGTTTAGGTTATTTTCGTATAAATACGGTATTTTCATATTAAGACCGTATTTTCCTATATTTGTGTATTAGGATTGGATTTCATTCATATTTTGTATTCTTTCCTTATTATATCGTCAAACAAGTCTTTTAATCCCGTAAAATAAATTATAACGTATGATTATTTACTATTCACTTTAATTATCGTGAAACTAAATTTTACAGAATTTTTCGCGTCCTTACCATCTTTTGGTCATGATTTTTTACAAACGAATTCTATAATCCCATTGTATAAATTACGACGTTAAATAATATATTACTTTTGTTATTATTTGAGAAAATAAATTATCTTAAATTTTTTGGGTCTTTATACGAACTAGAGTAGTTTGTCGGGTAGTAATCGAAATAGAATTCGAGTCATATTTGAGTCAATCTTGAATATTGTGAATCAAATTAAGATTATGATTCACTTCAAAGAATAAAAATTTATAATATTAAGAAAAATTCGGGAGGTATTTTTTTTTGTCTTTGCAAATAGTAAAAGATTCAAATTATAATATAAATTTATGAGTTTAAACAAAATAACACCATCACTCTTGATTCTTATTGCATAATTGTAAGAAATTGGATTTTTTTATCATTTAACATTTTAATTATATCTTTGTTTCTCAAATTCTCTATATTTATTGTTGTGAATGAAAAAAAATCAATTTCTTAAAAAAAATAATCAAACTCTTTGAATCGAGTCAAGTCGAGTCGTATTTCAAAAATTCATGATATTATAAATCAAGTCAAATCGAACTCAATATTTTATCAAATTCAAAAATTAAATATTATTCGAATAATTTTTTGTTTTTTAATGAAATCAAATGAAATCTTTATCAAGCCGAATTCGAACTACAGTGCATAATTTGATTCGTGTACTGCATTAACCAACTGTAATCGTGCAAAAAGTCTCTTTCCACTTCTAAACCCTAACCTCACCCCCTTTCTGGTGCCTCTCATCTCTTCTAAAATCACGACAAACTCAATCGAATTCTCATCATCAATGGCGATCACTTCTCATTTCTCTCATTCTCCATTACTCTCCTCCCTTCAATCCCAAAACCCTAAACCCTTTTCGCCTCTCTCCCTCACTCATCACCACAAACCCATCAGAGCAAACCCTTCAAGCTCAATTTCAAGAAGGAGAAGAACCCTTTCATGGATTCA
Source organism: Drosera spatulata (assembly GCA_035668315.1). Lineage (NCBI taxonomy): Eukaryota > Viridiplantae > Streptophyta > Magnoliopsida > Caryophyllales > Droseraceae > Drosera > Drosera spatulata. The sequence goes on from JAOVYX010016459.1 coordinate 2,244, forward strand.
AGCATCAAACAAAACCCAAAACCCAATTTCAAGAGAACCCTTTTCATGTATTCAAGCATCAAACAATACCCAAAATTCATTTTCAAGAAGACCCATTTCACAAGAATCCTACAAAACCCAAAACCCTATCTTCACTCTGCTGAAAATGCCTCTCATCATTGCCATCACCGCGGCGGCCTTGATTTCCCCCTTCAAGCCCTCCCTTGCCCTCGCTGCAGCGCCCATGCCACAGGTTGAGACGAGGAGTGAAAATGTTGAAGCTGATGTTGAGGATGAGGAGAGGGAGAGGGTGCTGGTGGAGTATCTTGAAAAGTACCCAGATGATGTCAAGGCCCTTAGGGTTCTGATGGGTGATCGTATCAAGAGGGATGACATTCGCGGCGCGATTGATTTGGTGAATAGATTGATAGAAATTGAGAAGGATGAGCTGGAGTGGCTAGTGTTGAGAGCTAACTTATATGTGATGCTTGATGAGTATGGGGTGGCGATGGAGGGGTATGAGGAGGTGTTGCAGAAGGAGCCGTTTAGGATGCAGGCATTTAACAGGATGATAGTTGCGGCTAAGTGGATGGATAACGAGACCGAGGGTGGTGATGAGTTGGGGAAGGTGATGAGGAGGATTGAGGAGGCAATGGAGAGGTGTAGGAGGGAAAAGAGGATGGACATGTTGAGGGACTTCAAGCTGTTGATCGCCCAGCTTCGTGTGATCGAAGTGAAGTATGAAGAGGCATTGAAGATATATAGCGAGTTGGCAAAGGAGGAGCCTAGGGATTTCAGGCCTTATCTGTGCCAAGGAATGCTGTATACTTTGTGGGGGAAGAAAGACGAGGCCAAGAAGAGTTATGAGAAGTATAGGAGACTCATGCCGAGGACACATCCGTATGCAAAGTACTATGACGAGAGCATGACTGCTACCAAGGTGTTAGCAGAAGTGATGGAACGAGAGAGGCAGAATCAAAGTTGATGAGTTGGGGGCAGTGCATTATCTGTTGGATGGTAATGGCTGAAATTAACATCAGCTATGGTGATCAGTCTTCCTCTTTCTGGAAGAATTGTGATTGTGGTGGTTTCTATCGATAGGTTTTGGTCATGAGTAGTAGGTGACTTGTGTTAGATTGGTGAGCCAGTATTCAAGGTTTAATTTTGGTGGCAGATTATTTTGTCTGCATAGAGGCTGTTGCTCTTGTTAACATCATTATTATCAATGAGTTAAAGAATATGCTATGTTATTAGCGATGTCACCTATTTCCTTTCTATTCTAGCTCCTGCAACTAACTGGTATCCATGTTGTGGTGAATGCTGAATTTTGTAAAGCTTGTTTTGGTTAATAATTTCCATCTGCTTTCGTTGTGCTACAAATTCTTATTCATGGCATCTGTGCTGTTATTATTGTATCATCTGGAAGTCTAATCATTTTTGGCAGTGACAAATGGCCTTTGATTTGTTTAATTCTTGGTGATTGTAATGTTCCGTCTTTCAGATTATGGTGTAAGCAGGGGGATTTAGCACGGTCTAAGCTATGCAGGGTAATGCTGCCTATAGACCAGCCTCTTGAGACCCCATTTTCAACGGGAGCCTCTAAAAGGTCTAAAATGGTGCACTTATTATGATGCTGTCGTAGTTAATAGCCATCACATACGGTGATAAAAATCTCTGTTGGTCAGTGTTTTTTCGTGTTCCTTTTGTTAAATAGTGATACTGTATCGTCTTTCCTGTGACTTCTGAACAGCGTCGAATTAAGGTTTCAAGCTGCTAATTGGTCAGGGACACTCTTGTTTAATGTCTCCATCCTCATCTATTTTTCCGTCTCCTCTCCTTGTTTTGCGCACCCTTCTTCACTTGCTTGAAGTGAATATCAAGATTGATTGTTGTAGTCCCTCTGGTACATGTTGAGAATTGCTTCTTATGCATATGTCATTTACCTTTGGCAGTGCTCTCAGGTCCCTGGTTGAATGATTTCTCATTCTGTGTTCGTGCCTGCAGCTGGGTATGAATAAGAAAGATACCAGATCGTTGGACGAAAACTCTACCCTCTGCATTGTAGGGAAGGGTTGGATCAACGGCTACCATTCCTCTAGTAGTTTATGCTAGTCACTGGTTACTGAGGCAAATCGAAATCCCAGGATGTGTTCATCGAAGCGCTGAACCATTGTTGATATATTGTGCGCTTTGATGACCCTATAATTAAGCAAGGTTCTGAACTAAAACAAAGCTATGAACCTTGCCTAATTTCGATCTTATTGTTGAGTTAGCACCACTTTGTTTATGTATTAAAAATATGAAGAAAAGAAAATAATAAAAAAAAGACTTCTAAAAATGATAGATGTTTTTCATTCGACGTTTTCCTCGTTTTTCATTAGTACTATCGAAAGAAATGATCGATATTGTAAAAGATAGCCAACTAACTGCTACAACTTGTTCCTATAATAAAATATACCATTTCTAAAACAAATGATCGGTTATGAAATTTCTTTGACTTTATAATTAAGATGCAGAATTGGTCCCTTACCTGTCAAAATCAATTCAACTGTTAGTTGCCTGCTAATATAACGTTGACTGCGAGCAAAAAATATCGTCGTTTCTTATCTTAGGATTGTTTATTTTATATTTATTTTATTTTATTTTATACTACTTTTTTTTTTTTGAAAGCTTTATTTTATACTTTTTGGTTCTCTTCTTGCTTTATAACGTTAATTTGGAATAAGCACTACATAAAACTCATTCTCTCAAATCAGATTCCCAAAAATCCCCAATCCACCGATCAATCGCCTTGTTCAAATTCCCAAATCCCATCCCCAAATCATTCTTATAATCCAACTAGGGTTTCACCGATGCATCGTCGAATCATCACCGGGTTCCTTTATTGAGTTTGCTGTGAACTTGATCATGATGATGATAAAGAACCCAAAGGGGAGTCGAGTTTTGTACGGAATCACGATTGAATTCGTCTATGAGGCCATATGGGTTTCGGATATTAGATGAACGTGGACCGGTCTTAAGCCCAGGCCTGAGTGCATAGAATATATAATTCGTAGTTTTATCCTTGTATTTCTCATTTATTTACTGGGTTGGGTTTTTCTATCTAGTTTTAATATAACTATAAAATCTATATGAAATCATCATTTAACAAATTTATTAGGTCTTGGGTCTCTTTTATGATAACATAAGTTTTTATGTTGATGGGGATTGAAATGGTCAAGAAAAATAATGGGTCTTCACTAATGTGATTTCTTGAACATGTATATGTCAATATACATGTGTGTAATTCTCTAGGTGGTCAGTCCTCCATCGTGTGCATAGGCGGCTGGGCGAAAATCAATCAGATTCCTAAGCGGTTAGTCTAGACGACTACATATATATTAAGGTTCATACTATATAGATGCACACGAAGTCACTCAAAAGAGGTTTATTGGGAAAGTTATAACATGGCCCAATAAGTCCTGAACGACCAGTAACGTTCATGAACTAATGCAATATTGTCATTCGCCCCGACGGCTTAGATGAACAGACTTTAGAGCATTGTTCCTGATGGGACGCCTACACTGTTTCTATAACAGGATTATGTTATTGTTGGCACTTGTTGAATTGACCGGTTAGTACTTGGAATAAATGCTAGTGTGTGAGTTTTATGCTATTTAGGTTCAGATTATAGTGTTGTCTCTAGTCTCTATCTGATTTTGCTGTTCTGAATAATGTTATTAAACAATACGTTGCACTACATTTATGATTTATATCAAATTAAACTAAAATAGCCTATGATAAATAAATAAATTTATGTATTTAATGATAATAATTATATTATTATTTGAAAGAAGGGTTATTATGATAATTATTTATTATAAGCTTCATTTTCTACCAAAATTTTTTTATATTGAATTTCTCTAACTAGAATACGAACTCTGCACGGCACGAGATTGAAAATCATTTTAAATCTAAATATTGTGTAATTAATTGTGTGTGGGTGAGATATAGTTAGGTAGCAACTATGGTTCTAATATTTAAATCGAGTATTATTCCAAACTTGATATTTTACTAATCGTTTTGATGAAAAAAAAAAAGTTAATTGATTGATTTAATGGAGAAAAAATTATTTTAATTTAAATAGATTGAAGTCATTCGATTACCCTTATTTTTTCAAAAATGACGTGAATACCTTTTCATATCATCAGATGGTTTGCTTGTTTTGTGTAACATTATATGTAATTTAATTAAAAGGAAATTATTTTAACTCCAATAGATTGAAGTGATTCGATTGCACTTAATTTTTTTAAATGACGTGAATGCCATGACATATCATAAGATGATTTCTCATATAAAGATTTTGTGTAAATATATAGGTAGTTAGAGTACTAATTTGTGCGCGACAAAGGATGTGAGATCATAATAAAGATAAATAACATTAAAGTAATTGGATTGAATTTAGAATTGAAATATTATAAATTTATTTATCAATTTAAAAAAATCAAAACAATCCGATTGAAAACATATGATACAATGTAAAAAAAAACTTTCTTTTTGAGATATCAGCATTTTTGATAAATTAAGAGGATGTACATGATAGATTAGAATGACGCCGTCATATTCATGTAATCGATCCCACTTGATTGGATAAAGGCTTGATTTGTTAGTTGTTGTATCTAAAATATTTACTAATAACAGTTTATTTTAGACTTTCAATGATATATTATTATTTATAAGATTGCTTATTATTAATACTAAAATCTATTTTTAGGTCGAATTTGAATTATAGTGTTAAAATAAATCAATTATAAAGATAAACTTATAAGATTAAACAAAATTTCATGCTATATTTCATCAGAAAAAATAGATAAATATATGAGATAACAAATTAGATTAGATGGATAGATATCTATATTAAATTTGAGGTTTCAAAATTTAAATATGTTGAATTATCATATATTCCTTTAAAATTTTGAAATTACATTAATATCCTGACATATCATCTGACATTTTTATGCAACTATCTATATAATAGATAACTACAATACTAACTTGTGCGCTGCACGGGATGAGAGATTATAATAGAAATAGATAGCATCAAACTAAGTGGATTGAATTTAAGTTGAAATATTATAAATTTATTTATCATTTTAGAAAGAAAGAAAAAAACAACAACAAAATTACTCGATTGAAATCATATTATGCTTTGTAATTTAGAAAGAAAAAAACAACTTATGCGTTATTTATACTTTTCTTTTCTTAAAGATATTAATAGTTTTGCTAAATTAATATAAGACATTTTACTAAAAGTTTATATAAGACTTTAAGTGATCCCATTCCAAAAAAAAAAAAAAAAAAAAGACTTTAAATGATACATTATTATTCATAAGATTACTTATCTATTAATATTAAACTCAATTATTAGGCTAAATTTGAATTATAGTGATAAAAAAACTCAATTATAAAAATAAATATATAAGATACAATAGAATTTTGTGCTATATTTTATAGAAAAAAAGATAGTTCCACTGTTCCAAAATAAATGCAACAACATGTCTTTTGAAACTTCATCATCAAATACATATAACTCAAATCTCAAAGTCCCGCCTCTACTTCAACACAAAACAGATTAGGCAACACACCTATACCCCTATACAGATCCAACCATAAAATCAAAAGTACATCGAATCTTCAGTAACATAAATCTTCGAACAGGAGCAGACAGCTCCAAGGGTCTCAAGCACCTTGGTAAAACAGCCTATGATTGCGTTCCTGCCAAATCATGTAAACAAAAGTTGCATGACGTCTTCTCCTTCGCAATGCCATATCTGAATCACCCAACAACAGCTTAACAACCCATTGAAACCAACCACACCAGCTTTGAACTCCTAACCTCAATTTTATCAGTTCATTTATTGTGACGTTCTAATTTTTCATAATATATTAATATATAATAATATAAATGACGTCATTGTTGTTAAGTCCCAACACCTCACATAGACAAAAATGACTTAATAGGTTTAGGTATAAAAATAAATAAAATCCACTTAGACATAACCAATAATACGACAGCAACTTCTCATTTATTATATATTTTACTTAATTCATAAAGCATAATACAGCAGATACATATTAACACTATAACCTATATCACACATTTCCGTCGTCTTTAGATCCTAATAATACAAAAAAGAGAAAAAAATAAAAAAATAGTGATCGTGAACCATATGAGCTCAATAACGTATCGACCCCCTTATCAGAGATTACACGAGAGAAAAAAAAAAAAAGAGAGAGAAATGACTACTTAGGTCCTTTGTTTCAGCACTCTGAAACTTATCATACCAATCCGACATTCATAATTATCATCTTAAAAACAAAGTAAAGACAGATAATAGATACCCTCGGTGTTATAATTGTGTCCTTGACGAGACTTATTCAGTTTCAACTTATCAAGCTTTATTCAGCTTTACTAAAAGGGATATCCGCGAAAGGAGATCAGCCAAACTGGAGCTCAGGGTCTCCTACAGTGAGTTTTTCTCATACCAAAACGACCTCACAAGGTCGATAAAAGAATGTCATCAGCAAGTCACAAGCTCTTTGTGTTTTATACCATGAAATTATTTCATCAATTATGGATTTACACTCCTTTCATTCACTCATCCTCTTTATACCAACAATCAAGGCATAACACAAATACACATATCATCTTATCACGGCATACAACAGTTACAGTCAGAATTTTACATCAGCCACATTTAGTGACTACGTCCATAGATTCCAATGTATATTATTATACTCACAGTATAATAATACGCATCGACACGCACAATAAATCTGAACGTTACCTTCTTATTATAACTTTCTCATACACACGCTCAGTTTGTCCTTTATGTCTCAACGAGCGACGTCTCCAGGTCCTATAACATAATAGAATTCACATATTAATATATTTTCTTGTGAATGTTTGTTCATACTTCTTGAGAAAAACTATCATATTAATATTATGAGGTGATGTCAAGTTTTGTGAAAACCTTTGATACTTATTTTGGTTATCCATGAAGATGATTTTATATATTCAATATCATTAGAGATATTCGTGAATATTTGAGGTTGTTTTGAGGTCAAAACGATCATTTTTGGTCCAGAAGGTTCTAAGAGGGCATCCCGACTTCTGGTACGGACATCCCGACTTCTGAAACGAGTATCCCGATCTCTGAAACGGGCATCCCGGCCTCTAGAACAAGCATTATGGCCTCTGAAATGAGCTTCCAGGCCTCTGAAACGAGTGCCCTAGATTCTGTCCAACTTGACATTTCGACGTATTTAAATCTATAACTTCATGTATACAACTCAAAAAATTATTTCATAAAATTTTACATACATTAGACTTCATAATCTTTCCATGAATTAAAGTTCCCATCATAAAACCTTACCAATAATAGCAGTTAATTAGTTCAAGTTTATATTTTCTGCTAGTTCAAATAGTTTGACCTTACTTCACTAATTTGCTCACAACTCTCTACATATAACTCCAAATAATTATTTATAAATTGTTCTAGAAACTAAACTTTCATAGCTTTCCATTGATATAAGGTTTGTCTTATATATCTTATTATATAATTTCATATCAAGCCATAAAGCCAACTTTGTAACTAGTTTTCTACAGATTGACATATCCGCACATTTTGATTTATATCTTAAGATTTTTCAACTCCGAATCATGATTTAATAACTTCATTAGAAATTAGACATGTGAAAATTCAAGATATATTACAATTTATCAAAGAGTGTATAATCTTACACAAAATTTTTAATCAAGATGATCACCTTTTCTTAATATCGGTGAAGGATCTTCGTCGTACTCGTCTTACCATCTAGTTTCTCCCTTCTCCTTAAACTTCTTATTCTTCTCTTCTCTTGCTTAACTCTAATATAAGAAGTATTTTGTTTTGTGTTTGTAAGGAATTTTAAAGGAGAACAGAGCTTATATTTATAGGAAACTAAATCAATTAAAATAGTTTAACTGAAAAATTAGTGGATATTTAGTGGATAGTTGATGGATAACTATTTTAATTTAGGTGGAGTAGAAATTGACATAAGGGAATAAGTACCAAAATTAGGTTTAGGTCATTTTCGTATAAATATGGTATTTTCGTATTATTATCATATTTTTTTGTATTTGCATATTATGGTTAAATTTCATCCATATTTTGTCTTTTCTTCCTATTATATAGTTAAACAAATCTTTTATCCTCTTAAAATAAGTTATAACGTACGATAATTTACTATTCACTTTAATTATCGTGAAACTAAATTTTACGGAATTTTTTTGGGTCCTTACATTCTTTTCTCCTTTAAAGGTTTTGTCCTCGAAATCAGAGATAGAATAGATTTATAAATTATCTTTAAACAGATGCGGATATTGCTTTCGCGTTGTCTCAACTTTCCAAGTTGCCTCCGAGGTTAAATGATTTGCCCATAAAACTTTAACCAATTGTTTTGTCTTATTCTTTAATACTTTTTCTTGGCGATCGAGGATTTCTTGCGGTTGCTTCTCATACGACATATTCTCATCTATTATGATAGGGTCGTACTGTATGATATGGCTTGGGACGGGCACATACTTGCGAAGCATAGAGACATGGAACATGTTGTGCACGAACGACAGGTTGGCAAGAAGTGATAGTGTGTAAGATACCTCCCCACTCGCTCTAGAACCTCAAAAGGTCCTATGTATCGTGGACTAAGTGTTCCTTTATTTCCAAATCTTATTACACCTTTTGTAGGTGAGATCCTCAGGAACACATGATTTCCGACCTCAAACTCTAGAGGTCTTCGCCTCACATCGGCGTAACTCTTCTGACGGTCTTGTGCAGCCTTCATCCGTTCTTGAATCTATTTCACCCTCTCAGCCAACTCTTGTACCATCTCTGGTCTTAATTGAACCACATCCTGAATATCATTTCAATATACCGATGTCCTACACTTTCTGTCATATAACGTCTTAATTGACGCCATACCGATGCTGAAATGGTAACCAAAGACAAATGATGATCCCAAGGGCCTTTGAAATCAAGGACACATGCACGTAATATATCTTCTAAGGTTTGTATGGTCTTCTCCGTTTGACCATCGGATGCAAGATGGAAGGTGACACTGAAGTTCATACGCGTACCAAGAGCCTCTTGCAATCCTTGCCAGAATCAAGATTGAAACCTTGTGTCTCGGTCAGACACTATGGTGCTAGGAACTCCGTGGAGCCTTACGATAGTCTTCACATATTCCTTGGCCAATCGGTCAACACTCCATTTGTTTTGGATTGATAGAAAGTGTGCAGACTTCATCAAACGGTCCACTATTATCCAAATAGAGTTTAAACCCCCAACCGTGCTTGGAAGTCCAACAATGAAATCCATGGATATTGCATCCCACTTCCATGTTGGTATCTCGACAGGTTGTAGTAATCCCTGGCCTTTGATGTTCTATCTTCCTTTTCATATTGCTCCATCTGTAGTGGTGTCGTAGATCTTGGAACATCTTGTTACCTTCAGGATGAACAGAGTAGAGGATTTGGTGTGCTTCCTCAAGAATTTTCATCTTCAACACTTCATTGTTGGGTATACAAAAACGATTCTGAAATCATAGTGATCCATCCTCGTGAATCACAAATCCCGTTGCAGTACCCTTTCGAGTTTTGCAGTGCAACATCGTTCTCTTGAGTCTGTACTATCTCTTCGTGAAGAGTAGGACGAGTTTGCATCTCTGCAAGTCTCCCACTAACTAACCTTGCTCGAACTTCAATTCCTAACTTGCACAATTCATCAACAAGGGTGTCGTGTGTAATTCTCAATAAGTGCAAATTTCCCTCTGAATTTCGAACTTTCCTGCTTAGAGCATCGGCCACCATATTAGCCTTCCCTGGATGATACTGAATATACAGATCATAGTGTTTCAGTAGCTCTAGCCATCTCCATTGTCTCATGTTGAGCTCTTTCTGAGTAAAGATGTACTTTAAGCTCTTATGATCAGTAAAATCCTTACAAGACACTCCGTACTGATAATGCCTCCAGATCTTGATGGCAAAAACCACCGCGGCTAACTCAAAGTAATACGTCGGGTAGTTAAGCTCATATGGCTTCAGTTGTCTCAAAGCATAAGCTATTACTTTTCTGTATAGCATGAGTACACACCCAAGTCCTTGCTTAGATGCATCGCTATACACACAGTATCCTTCCTCACCAAAAGGTAGTTTAAGCACAGGAGCAGAAATGAGAACGAGTCCTAAGTTCCTGAAAAGCTTTCTCACAGCTTTCAAACCAAATAAATTTTGTGTTCTTTCTCATAAGATTAGACAATGGCATGGCTATCTTAGAGAAATCCTCCACGAACTATCGATAGTAACCGGCTAATCACAGGAAACTTCTGATCTCCGTCACATTAGTAGGTCTGGCCCGTTCGTTCACAGCTTCAATCTTCTTCGGATTGACCTTAACACCATCTCCTGAGATCACGTATTCCAAGAAGGCAACTTCTTTCAACCAGAATTCATACTTCTTGAGTTTATCATACAACTGGTTTTCTCTGAGGGTTCCCAAGGTGATTCAAAGATGTCGTTCATGATCTTGTGGAGTCTTAGAGTATATCGGTATGCCGTCAATGAACACGATAACAAACTGATCAAGAAAAGGTTTAAAGACCTATGTATCACATCCATAAACACAACAGGTGTATTAGTGAGTCCGAATAGCATAGCAACGAACTCATAATGACCGTACCGAGTTCGAAAAGCTATTTTTGGAATATCCTGGATTTGACACGTAATTGATGATAACCAGAAGGAAGGTCTACCTTGGAGTAGACCGTAGCCCCTTATAACTGGTCAAAAAGATCATCAATATGACATAAAGGATACCGGGTTTTGATGGTGATTTTGTTCAACTCCTGGTAGTCAATACACAGTCTCATATTCCCATCTTTCTTCTTATTGAAAAGCACAGGAGCCCCCCGTGATGAGACACTAGGTCGGATATACCCCTTTTCAAGCAGATCCTCAAGCTGAGTTTTAAGCTCTTTCAGTTCTGCAGGTGCCATACGGTAGGGTGTTTTGGAAATAGATGTTGCGCCCGGCTCTAGCACAATAGAGAAGTCAACCTCTCTATTGGGTGGCAATCCCGGTATTTTCTTCGAAAAGACGTCTGGAAACTTATGCATAACTGCGATTTCAGACAATCCCTTATCTTCCTCGGAAGGTACCTCTATATGACATAAGTATCCCTGACAACCCTTCCTTAGAAGCTTGCTTGCTGTCATTACGGATACTATTAGCACCTCAGGACTTTACCCTTTCCCGTAGTATACAAACTTGCCTCCTTTAGTACCTATTATTCTAACCAACTCCTTCTCGCAATCTATGGTGGCTCTATACTTTTCTAACCAACTCATATAATGACATCAAAATCCCGAAGATCGAACACAACAAGGTATATAGGAAAATTTTCAGCCCCTATCTCAATTGGGACATAAAACACATAATGTCTACAGCCCATAACGTCTCTGGTTGGCAATCCAATGTATATCACACTAGGTATGGGTTTAGATTTGATGCCGTGCCTTTCAAGAAAAGACTTGACAACGAAAGGATGGGTAGAACTAGTGTCAAAAGCACGAAAGCTGGACGGGAGAAAAGTTGAAGATTATCAATCACCGCTGCTCCGCTCTGTTGTGCTTCTTGTGGGTTCATGTTAAATAGTTCCCCTAGTGGTGGTTTAGGTTGGTTCCCAGTTTGCCTTGACGGTTGTGCAATCTACTGACCTATAGCTACTAACCCCTGAACTGTGTCTCTTGTGGACAAAACCTTTTTCTGTGGTCTTGTCCACCACAATTATAGCATGTCAGAGGTGCGATACGACAATCCTTTGCAACATGTCCAAATCTGTCACAGTTATAACAAGTGACACCATTAGTAGAACGATTCTGATTCCTCGCTCCATCTCTCTGAATTGTCTCTGGTTGGACTGTTGACCATATTATAGATTGCATGATTAGATCGAGGTCTGTCAGACTATTGAAATCTACCAGATTTGTTGGATCTTGCATCATCTCGTTTTCTTTTCCTTTCTGCAAAGAAAGCATCCTTCTCTGTCAAAGTCCGCTCCAAATTTATGGCCTTGTCATATAATTGTCAATTTGAAAGAAATGTATGGGTTAACAAGTTTGTCTTGAGCCTCCAGCTAAGGCCCTTCAGAAACTTTCGTTTCTTTTCAGATTTTGAGCTGTAGAACGAAGGCATAAATCGCAACAGTGTTGTGAACCTTGTTGCATATTTGTGAGATTCATGTCACCTTGCTCTAGAGAAAAGAAGTCCTTCCTTATCCGATCCCTTAGAGACTCAGGATAGTACCTGTCGCAAATCAACTCGTTCAACTGTTCCCAGTCAAAGGTAGGAAGTTTAGTTCATTCCGCGACTGTCGTCCATCAATTGTTGGACTCACCCTCGAGGTAATATACCCTGAAGTTGATCTTCAATTTCTCGGGACACCATACAGCCTTGTAGAGCTTTTCCATATCTCCGAACCAGTTCTCCAGAACCATCAGATCATCATCTCCTGTATACCTTTTTGGGTGGTATGCATTAAGCCTCTAGAAGTACTTCTCGGTGTCAGGTTTAGCAGGTTCCTCTGTTTTCCTCCTGATCCTTAGAAGCTCTTCCATCATCACAATCATAGCGTCAGCTGACGGCTGTTTCGGGGGTTGTTCTCCCGCTGCTACCTCATGGATCCCTTCTTGCACCGAAAGATGAACTCCCGTAGCATAGTCCACTGATTCCGTTGACCCTTCAGTTTGAATAGTCTCATTTTCAATGTTTGTCATCACCCTATAAGTTAAGCATTTACAAAATGTTAATCCATATTATTTCCATTAACATTGCTATAATTCCATGTATTATTAACCATTATCCCTTAAATTTTCTCCGTGACAATTAACATAAGGTAAAGATAATAAATTCCATTATCAACAGCATTTAGTACATAAATGATGCATTTATTGTAAAGATAAGTGCATTGATAGCCATATCGAAATCCTTATATACCTTACAAATAATTACATAATTTGCAACACCAAATAAAAAATCACACAAGAGCACACTTAGTATATAAGATCATATTATTAAGGTAAATCCCTTAACTTTCGTCAAGACTCATCTTTACCAATGGTTGTACGCATAGACAACCTTACGACCAGCTGACTCAAAGTCAACGGTCCACTTGCCATCTATGAAGTACCTCTATTCATTAGGCACCCCATTAAAGAACAGCTCGGGATAGAACCGATCCCAGAAACACATGTCAATATAATTTGATAGTGAGTAAAAGAGAGCTTCCACTTGATATATGGGATGATGTATGCTATCATCGATCCTTTTAAGTGTCCGAACCGTCGTCCTAATCTTATAGAGATGCACCTCAATATGTACTCTATACCTTTTGTAACGAACCATCTTAGAAACACGTTTCGGAGTGAATCCCTGACTCCTAGTCTTAACCATCCTGAATATAAAATAAACTTATCTTAATAACATGCCCAAAAATATGGAATAAAATTAAAACCAAGCATAAGCATAGAGCTGTAAATGACCCGAATCCGGTCGAGTTTTTACAAACTCGAACTCGAATAGTTACTATTCATCTCGAGTCGAACATTAGTCGAACTCGAACTTTGGGAAAAAAAATTCGAGTTCGAGTTATGTTCATCGAGTATCGAGTAGTTCATCGCGTAACGAGTCGAGTTCAATCGAAGACGAACCCGAGTCAAACAACTATATATTTATAAATTTGGTTATAAAATTTTTTCATGAATAAAATCGACTTTTGAGTTACTATAGAATGCCTGATTATGACACAACATATTGATGGAAGATATATCCGATATGAAATGATGCATAGTCTACATAGGATCAAGACTAGAATTGACAAAGAGATACAAAGCCTGTGCATAATAAACAAGATATGGTCATTGTCCAAGAACATAGAGGCTACATTTTGCTTCTATAGTCCCAAAGATAAAACTACATAAGATAAGCTTAACCAAAATATGCTCCAGTTAGAAATACTAAGTTTGATCTAAGACACAACAATGACTATTGACTGGTATTCCAGACATCTTGGGTCTTCTAAAATCAAGCTTTCACTTTAATTCTTTCTTAATGTCGGTGAAGTCTTCAAAACACTTTGTCCATCTGCAAATATATGAGTATGAAAAACTAAAGAATATTAATAACTAATCATGGTTAATTATCATAAAACATAAAATATCAGAACGTAAAAATTGATTACCAGAGACAACGCTAGGCAATTCGATCTCCACTTCTGTAAGTTTTCCTTTCAACTTTTCATCCTGTATTAAACAAACTAAAACGGTTAGACAATAGGAAGGAATAGCAAGGATGTATAAAATCAAATTTTTAGAAAATTGATGTAAAAAAAAAAAATTACCTCATTGTATTTCAATCAATAAATCTCTCTTGCCCAATCTGCTCCACACAACAACATTTCTACAGTTTTTGGTAGCAAACAAGCTCGATGCGGCTCAATAACTCGAGACCCTGTGCTGAATGTAGACTCCGAAGCAACTATTATGATAGGAATAGCAAGGATGTCACCTGCCATGTGAGATAGAATATGATACTTTGCGCTATTTTGTGACCACTAATACAATGCATCAAAATCAGTAAACTTAGTAGAAGGAATGCAATTTTTCTCTAAATAGCAATCCAATTCACTCTTCGTTGGCTGACTTGAATCATCATCTCCGGCGCAAAAATCCGCAAACAAAGAAAGACCACCTAAGCCAGTATAAGTCATTTCATCCACATTCCTTATGACAAAAAGAGGATCCTCCTGATGTAGCAACTTTATTTCTTTCACATTGACTCTGTAGCTCAACATATTCCTGAAACAATTGATAGATTGACCTCTTCAAATTCTGAATAAGCCTAGGCCACTCCACTTATCCATAAAGTTGAGGAAAACAATATTTAGGAAGTCTCATCTGAAATCTTGGATCCACAACAACACTGAGACACATAACTAAGTTAGACTCGCTTCAATACTTATCGAATTTTTCGCTCATATCCTCAGCCATCTTTCTCATGAAAGGATTTGAATCGAACAGCTTCTCATCAATCATCACTTTTATCCTGTATACCTCGGAAAGAAATAAATTGACGGTGGGATAATTACTCCCCGAGAGAAGAACTGTAACATCATTAAACACCGAGAGAAATTGGCAAATGTCTTCAATTTTCATCCAATCTTCAAAGGAAGGCACATAGCTAAATCCCGGATTAGATTCTTGTAACCTTGGGAAAACATGTTTATATTCAAGTGCCATCTTCAACATCATAAAAGTTGAGTTCCAACGAATAGGCACGTCTAAGATCAATTTTTCCACAAGAAGATTTAAATTCTGCTTATAATGAGCTCACACGCATTCTTTTAAAAAGTCAAAAGATAAAAAATAAAAATAAAAATTGAAATCACATACTATAAAATTAAATGTCTAAGAATAAAGTTAAGATACTAAATTAGCTTTCATGCAATAGAGTAAAATTAATAGAAAATGTATTTTAGTTCATACCTTTGCAATCTCCGCAAATTTCAATCGACGTCCCTCAGACCCCGCAACATATTTCACGCCATCACGAACAACATCAACGATCTTCTCAACGATACCAATTCCATCTTGAACCAGCAAGTTGACTATATGAGCAGTATATCGAACATGAAAGAGCTTACCATCAAGAGGTAGATTGGATGTAAGCATCATAACGCTTTTCAACTTTCTCAAAGCCACATCATTAGCACGCGCATTATCAACCGTAATTGTTCCAATCTTGTCATTGATTTGCCATTCTTTGAAAGTTTCAGCCAGTGCCTCTTTAGTGACCACACCACTGTGTGGAGGAGGAATATTGCAGAAGTTTAAAATACGTGTGTTAAGTTTCTAAGTCTTCCTATCAATCCAATGAGCAGTGATGACCATATATCCCAACTTTTGATTTTGGGATGTCCACATGTCAGTTGTTATATTCACACGGTTGACATCTTTTAGAGTTTTCATCAAATTAGTCTTCTCGAGCTCATAAGTCTTGGAACAATCCTCTCTTGCACTCCATCGGTTAACTTTCTCCCAATGAGGAGTAGTCGTTTTCATAATCTCATTGAACATGAACGGCTCCACATGAGTAAATGACAACTCATTAATCAAAACGTAATAAGAGAATTTTTGTCTCATTACAGCTTGATCATACTTAGAAATCTACACCTTTCCAGCAGAGTGGGCAACTGTTTCTGATTGTAGGCTATGTTGACTTTTTAAATGTCGAATCAAAGCTGTAGTCGAAGAAGAATCACCTTGACTTATGACAGTTTTGCAGATTTTGCATTCCGCAGATCTGTTCCCGATAGATTCACCAATGGGCAATTGAGCCCATATAGGAGAAGTCTTCTCCCTTTTCTTCTTTGCATAAGCTTTTGCATCATCATTTACTCCAGCTTCCGAAGCTCTCCTCTTGCTACTTTGACAATATGCATCTCCTTGATAATTCTCTTCAATCTCATTTTCCATGACCAACATTTTCTATAGATGAGAGTTTGTCAGGACCAACATTTTCTATAGAAAGTACAGGACTATGAGAGGATTGAATCGATCTTTGATATGATGGCTCTTGTTCTTCCAGTATACTTTCTAGCCCATAATTTCCAGATTTCAATAAATAAGTGTTTCATATAATAGTAATACATCAAGAATTGAAGATAGATAACTGTACCCATTAACAATCAAATAAAACCATTACTGGTTAACTTGGAGTTGGCTTTATCAACACAATTCAGAAGCAATTGGCTTTATCAACTGCTATCTACTGGTTAACTTACAGGTGGCATCAACTGCTCGAACGTGCAATTAGTCCTAAGTTTGCGGTCCAGTTATCTCTCCTTCTGCTAAGGTTATTTGTCTGCAGAAAACTTCGCCTTGTCCTGTGAGCACTGAGAATCCACAATCGAAAAAATCACGACTTGATTACAGATGGAACTGTAGAGACCGCATGATGGATTCAGATCGAGAGAGCGAGATGACGAAAGTCGAAACTTGAGCAAAAGAAGAGAGAGAAGACAACGAACGAATGTGATTTCTCTTTTCATTTTTTTTTTCCCTCTGTTGGACTTTTGACTTTTGAGTATTTGAGAAGACGATGAGTTTTGGTTCTTTTGCTTGAGTTACTTACTTACCTCTCTAGTTCTTTAACTTCTGTAGTTTGGTTGAGAGTTGTAGATTTGTTTTAATGTTTGTGTAGTTGTGTATTTGTGTCTAACTTTCAGATTATAATTTTTTAATATTTGATTTTGTTTTATTTTTGTCTTCAGTATTTAGTATTTTTTTAGTTGAAAATATAAAACTTAGCATTTATCAATTCAGAATTTGTAAGTTTGTGACTTTATATTCTTAATATTTCGATAAGTTCAAAATTTATAATTGAAATAAATGAATTAATTTGTAAATCAATAAGAAGGAATTCTACTATTTTAATTATTCACGAAATGTTCACGAGTTTCTTGATCAAACTCGAATTCGAACAGTTCGCGAACAGTTCATGAACACTTCATGAACTTCTCGAATCAACCTCTTTGAGTTTTTGAACCCAAAAAATCGAATCGAGTCGAATTTATTTTTAGATTCGAATCGAGTCGAGTTGATCTTTATGTCGAGTCGAACTCGAGTAGTTCATGAACTGTTCAGTTCATTTACAGCTTTACATAAGCATAAGAAAGCTTAAATATTTCATTTAATCCCCGAAATACACATAAAATATTTATTTAAACCTAAGTGATTTCGTTTAATCCTTAACCTAAAGCTTGCTCTGATACCAATCTGTAATGCCCCAATTTTCCATTACATATTAATACATAATAATACAAATGACATCACTGTCGCTGAATCTCAACACCCCAGGTAGGCAAAAATTACTTAACCGGTTTAGGTACAGAAATAAATAAAATACACTTAGACATAACCAATAATACAGCGGCAACATCTCATTTATTACATATTTTACTTAGTTCATAAAGTATAATACAGTAGATGCATATTAGAACCATAATCTATATCACACCTGTCCGTCGTCTCTAACTCCTGAAAATATAGAGAAGAGAAAAACACAGAAAAATAATAACCGTGAGCCATATGAGCTCAATAACGTGTCGGTCCCCTTATTAGAAGTTACACGAGAGAAAAAGATAAGAAATGAAATGAAAAATGACCACTTAAATCCTTTGATCTAGCACTCTGGAACTTATCATACCAATCCGACATTCCCAATTATCATCTTAAAAATACAGTAAAGATAGAGAATAGATACCCTCAATGTTATAATTGTGTCCTTATCGAGACTTATTCAATTTCAACTTATCAACCTTTATTCAGATTTAGTAAAAAGGATAACCGCGAAAAGAGATCAATCAAACCGGAGCCCAGAGTCTCCTGCAGTGAGTTTTCCTCATATCAAAATGACCTCACAAGGTCGATGAAAAAATATCACCACCAAATCATTACATAACACATACAATAGATACAACGCTCTTTGTGTTTTATACCATGGAGTTATCTCACCAATTATGGATTTACACTTCTTTCACTCACTCATCCTCTTTATACCAACAATCAAGACATAACATAAACACACATATCATCTTATCACGACACACAACAGTTGCAGTCAATATTTTATATCAGGCATATTTAGTGACTACATTCATAGATTCCAATGCATATTATTATACTCACGGTATAATAATACGCATCGTCATACACAATAAATCTAAACATTATCTTCTTCTTACAACTTTCTCACACACACGCTCAGCTTGTCCTTTTTATCTCAACGAGCAAGATCTCCAGGTCCTATAACATAATACGATTCACATATTAATATATTTCTTTGTGAATGTTTGTTCGTTTTTCGTGAGAAAAACCATCATATTAATATTATGAGGTGATGTCGAGCTTGGTAAAAATCTTTGATATTTATTCGATTGTCCATGATGATGATTTTATATATTGAATATCATTAGAGATATTTTTATGAATATTTGAAGTTATTTTGGGATCAAAATAATCATTTTGGTCAAGAAGGTTCTGGGACGGGCATCCCGACCTCTGGAACGAGTATCCCGACCTCTGGAACGGACGTCCCGACCTCTGAAATGAGCGTTCCGACCTCTGAAATGAGTTTCTTGGCCTCTGCAACGAGTGTCCTAGATTTTGTCTAACTTGACATTTCGACGTATTTAAATCTATAATTTCTTGTATATAACTCCAAAAATTATTTCATAAAATTTAACATATGCTAAACAAATATAATCTTTCCAGTGAGTTAAATGTTTCATCATAAAACCTTATCAATAATAGCAATTAATTAGTTCAAGTTGATATTTTTTGTTATTTCAAACAGTTTGATCTTACTTCACTGATTTGCTCATAACTCTCTACATATAACTTCAAATAATTATTTATAAGCTGTTCTAGAAATTTGACTTCCATACCTTTCCAGTGATATAAGATTTGTCTTATATATCTTACTATATAATTTCATATCAAGCCACAAAATCATCTCTATAACCAGTGTTTTACAGATTGATATATCCACATATTTTGATTTATATCTTAAGATTTCCGACTCCGAATCATGATTTAATAACTTCATTAGAAAGTAGACATGTGAGAATTCAACATATAGTAGAACTTATCGAAGAGTGTATAATCTTCCACAAAATTTTTAATCAAGATGATCACCATTTCTTGATATCAGTAAAGGATCTTCGTCGTACTCGTCTTACCACCTAACTTCTTCTCTTTTCCTTAAACTTCTCATTCTTCTCTTCTTTTTCTTAACTCTAATGTAAGAAGTGTTTTGTAGTATGTTTGTAAGGAATTTTTAAGAAGAATAGAGCTTGTATTTATAGAAAACTAAATCAATTAAAATAGTTTAACTGAAAAATTAGTGGATATTTAGTGGGTATTTAATGGATAATTAGTGGATAATTAATTTAATTTAGATGGAGTAGAAATTAACATAAAGGAAAATAAGTGTCAAAATTCATTTAGATCAATTTCGTTTAAATATGGTATTTAATTAATATTGTATTTTCCTGTATTTACGTATTAGGGTTACATTTCATTCATATTTTATATTATTTCCCTATTATATAGTCAAACAATTCTTTTAACACTATAAATTATAACATACGATAATTTACTATTCACATTAATTATCATGAAACTAAATTTTACGGAATTTTTTGATTCCTTATATTTATCTTCTAAATAACCTTCGTGGAATATTCACAAGAACAGAACAAATGCTCCAAGGTTTCAACATCTTTCTGGCACAAAAGACATGTTGCATCTTGTATCATCTCATGTTGCATCATTCAATCCTTTGTCCTAAACTTCTTCTTCATGGCAAGCCATACAATGAACCCATGCCTAAGAAAAACTTCTTTACCCCAAGCACATTTCCACCAAATACTCTTGGGAGTAGGATATTTGAAAAGACCATAAAGATCCACAAAAGACCACATTTTCTCTTAACCGAAAGAGTTTTATTCCATTCCAAGATTCTCATGAATCCCAGCCTTTCATTTCTACAAGGTTGACATACTTCTTTCCAAGCAGTCAAGTTTTTGAACTGCCTTTGATCACTCCCAGCCCACAGAAAATTCCGACATATTCTTTCGATCTCCACAAGCACAACTTTAGGGAAAATAAAAACCTGAGCCCAATAAGACTGAAGACTCATTAGCATTGCATTGATCAAAGTCTTCCTACCAGCATATGTAAGGTATCTGACCTTCTACCCTTTAATTCTTGCCAGAACTTTGTCAATCAAAGGCTTATAATACTTTATTTGTACCCTTTTAGCTGTAAGAGGTACGCCCAGGCATTTAATAGGAAACTCTCCTTTTTGGAAGCCAAAAATTTGCAAGGTACAGTCCTGAATATTATCATTCATCCCACCAAAGAACACATGAGACTTATTGAAGTTAGCTGCCAACCCAATAGCCTGCTCAAAGTGACTCAATTGATCCTTAATAGCCATCATTGATACCTGATCTCCCCCGCCAAAGATAAATCAGATCATATGCAAAACATACTTGAATAATGCCCAACTCTCTACACCCAGGATGATACTTGAAAGGTGAATGAAGAGCCATATGTTTCAATATTCTGTCATGGGGTTCAATATTCTGTCAAGATATTCTATGGCCGCTACAAACAAATAAGCAGAGATTGGATCTCATTGACAAAGCCTACATTTTCCTAGAAAAAACTCTAGATCTATAAACCACACAAGAGAAAGCAATAGTGGTCATACATGTCATCACTCTGTCAATAAACAAAGCAGGAAATCCGAGGGCATACAACATATTCTCTAAGAATTTTCATTTAAGGGAGTCATGTATTTTTTTCAGGTCAATCTTAATCATGACTCTTGGGGATATATCCTTAAGTTCATAACCTAGTAACAGTTCCTGGAACAGTAGGATATTGTCCATAATATTCCTACTGGGGACAAATGTTGCTTGAGCATGGTTCACAACCACAGGTAGTACTTGCACTAACCTGTGAGCCAACATCTTTGAGATCACCTTATACACTACTGAGCAGTAAGAAATAGGACGATAGTCTGATACCCTAGAAGCATGACTGGTCTTAGGTATTAAGCATATTACTGTAGCATTGATCTGTTTTAAAATCCTTCTATTCTGGAAGAACTCATGGATGACAACTATGAAGTCACTAGCTATGATATCACAGCTGCTCTTGAAAAATTTATATATATAACTATCTGGACCTGGAGCCTTCAAGTCGCGTATATCCCACAATGTCCTCTTAATGTCAGCCTCAGAAAAGGGAGCATTCAGCATATCATATTGCTTAGAAGAGAGTTCAGGACCCAAATCAATAGCAGCCATATTGATTGCTTCCAAATCCTTTCCAGCCTCACCCAACAAGCCTTGATAAAAATGTACAATCTCTTTTGAAATCTCAGAAGGGGAAGATATTCAACACCAGTCCCAGAAACCAGACTAGTTATTCTAGCCCTTCTTTGAGCACCCTTTACAACAGGAAGGAAATAAGAAGCATCCTTGTCCATTCCCATACACCATTTGTCCTTGGCCATCTGCTGAAAAAACATCTCCTCAGCTGCCATGATGTCACGCACAAAGTTTTCGCGCAAGGAGAACCCCTTGGTCACGCATTTATAAGGCTTTGCGGGAGGACTTTAGAATACTCTAGAGTCATGTGGTAAACTCTTGTAAACTCTAGATTTCTCTAGAGTTATCTTGTATATTCTACAC
>JAOVYX010016460.1:0-24616 GCA_035668315.1 Drosera spatulata
GAGAATTCTAGAGTTTACAAGAACTCTCTTCAAGACTCTAGAGAAATCTAGAGTCTTCCCACCAAGCCTTATAAATAACAAGCAAAGTATAGGTGGCCAAGGAGTTAGTCTTGCGCGAGAACTTTTGTGCGTGACAATGTGGCATCCCTGAGGTTGTTGGAATTATTCGTAACAAGATATAACAGGAAAATTCAAAATAGAAAAGGTAGATCCTATAATTTCTTTCTTTTTTCATTTTAAAAATAAAGATTGGTTGGATTAACCCATTTCCCTGTAGGTTCGAAAGGTGATCATGATCCTGAGAAGTCAGGTACAATCTCCATCTCAGAACGACGTCCATTGACATGGACTCTGTTGAACAGAAACATATTTGCATTTTTTTTAGAGATATAAGGGTAGCATAGAAATTTTCAGTAGCCCGCTCCTTGATTTATGTCATATTGGCATGAATCATTTCAGTTTTACTAAGTTCACTTGCACCAGCTACAACGATGCTGCATATGCTTGTAACTATATCACGTTTACATCTAGTATCCTACATTCCTACTAGCTATGGATGGCTTAAAGTGGAAAAAATATGATGCAAAAGAGCGGCAGACTCCAATAAATATGGGTGAAAATCTCGGGGATACTGACTACGCAACTCTTCGATCTTCCTCAACGCCTCATCCAAGTTATCCTGTTAAAGTACAAAAGTCTTTTAATATCCAATTACGGCAAACACCCAGCCAGCTTCTCTAAGCAACTTGAACTCCAAGCTGTAATCTGAAAGTAGAACTGATTTTGTAGTTACATGTACGAGATGCATTTGCGCGATTAACATCCCTATATTTCTTTCATCATCGACTCTTTTGTTCCTCGAAGCAAGATCCGCCGCTTTATACAGCATTTCGAAAACAGTAGGACCCTCATGCTTCTTGGCCATCACCATTGCCAAACCCTGTCCGATGAGAGCCAGAGTGAACATGAGATGCATCTTCGATATTATACCAGGTATTTGAAAAAAAAAGGAAAGAAAGAAAGAAAGAGAGTAAGCTGCTTAAAGAAAGAAGCATTGCATGAGGAGCAAACAGCGGGTTTGCTTCAAATAACTATACACTGATGTGATCAGTTAGCAAAACTCGGCATACTATAAATCAATGCTTCAAACAGTTGTACTCTGACGCGATCTTTTAGCACAAAACTCAACACACAAAATACAAGCTGGCAGTAGGCAATAGGACTGCAGTTTCAGAGGTGAGAAAAGAACATTGATGAGAGCAAGCATAGAGCATCTTACATGTAAAGCTTTGAACATCAGAGGCCATTCCTCCAAGATTTCCTTGAACAACCTCTTGGATTTACTAAGTTGACCCATCATCTCATAAATATAAGCCTCTAAAAGCCTCCATTCAACCTCATCGGGATCGACATCAATCAACATCTCCACGTACTTCACAGCCTTCTTATATTCCTTTTTCCTTATTTTCAAGAGAAGTGCCGCCTGCAATGCCGAAACATCTCGTGGGTTTTGCTCTAACAGCTTCAGGTACAATGCTTCATCCTTGGCTTTAATGGCTTCAGGGTCCAGGTCCACATCCTCCATATCTGCAGTGTCTTCATGCTCAAACTTGCTAATTACAGTGTCTTCATGTTCAAACTTGCTAATTCCAGTGTCTTCATGCTCAATCTTGCTAATTCCGGTGTCTTTGTCGTTGATATTATCATTAATCTTGTCAATATTATCCTCAATCTTATTGCTCCTTTCCTGTATGTTTACACTTGGTGGAGCAGGCAATGCCACGGCTTGTCTAACGTTGACAAAACCCAAAAACAAAACTGACCCGATGATCCCTTTCACAACGATTCCACACAAACCGTCAGTGAAGCTCTTTTGATCAAAGAAGCCACGCTTGGATCCTGAGGAGGACATTCCCTTTCCGGAAGCAAACACACTGACATATTGAATTGCAGCACGAGAAAGGAGAGGCATTGCCCTACCCATTTTGCGCTGGCTGTCACACAGAGGCCTGATCTTGCAGCATGCATTGTGCCTCGAGAGGTTACCATTCATGTTTGTGCCGATATAGAGAGTAGATACATTGACTGGGAAGGAACTCATCCTTCCTCCACCTTCCTTGCAAGGAGGAATATCTTAACACTGTCGAGCTAAGATAAGCACGACGACCACTGGAGCGTTTAACCAAAACCAGACCTACAAGCATGACAATCACAAAAATTCAGATAGGTGTTGTGTACAAAGGCGAACTCAGAGCACGACTAGTAAGCTTATATAAGACGATAACCGGCAAGTGCACTTGGTCATATCCATACAGCGCCACGGGATCATAAACACGAAACAAAAACATTATACATACACAAGCACACACAATGTTCAAAATGCGCCAATCGCTAAACCCTAGACATATTAGTCGTGCGAGAACAGAGCAACTGACAACAAACACACATGCGAAGCACGTCAATGAAACCCTAACCACATCAACACCGACCACAAATAGCGCAAACACCATCAGCAATTCATTTATAAGGCTTTACTAGTATTTGTAATGCCGCCTCGCTCGCCGTCGCTGCCTAGCTGTTTTCCGGCAAGGGCAGAGGCGCGGCGTGTTGATTAGCCAGAAAATGGAGAGGGAGAGTGCCTGTGGTTGATGAGAAGAAGAAGCGAGCGAATTGGGGGGTTTGGTGGAGAAGAAGAAGAAGAAGAAGGAGTTAACTAACCTGGTTTAAGCGATACTGGTTCGGAGGATTAATGGAGGTACACGCGAGTTGGTCATCTCGTCATAAAAAAAAAAAAAAAAAGAAAAAAAAAAAAAAAAGAAGACGAAGAAGCTGGTTTTTGCTTGGAGTCGAAGGTTGTCTCTCCTGTGAGTTTTCTACGGGATCAAAACCGCTACGATTCTGGATGTAGAATTGTACTAGATGAGTTACTGTAGCAACTACTGGCATATTTTATCATAGATATATTTAAGAATGACGAGACATATACAATTTATGTAAATGAGTTAATGAATCACCATTTTCTTCGCTTTGGTTTCTGGTTACTAGAGGTATCTTTAGGACGCTAATGGTTTCAAGAGGCAATGGATATTTAAGAAACCATAGCTTTGAAAAGAAAATTTAGAAAAGCGAAGTAAACAAATACACGATAAAACCTTGCAATCGCAGCTTCAATCTGCTTCTCACAACCGGGGATCCTTCCCTCGCGAATTCTCTCTTATCGATTAGCCTAACATGACGCACATAAAAATCTTCTGAATATGTCACAAGGAAAACTAGCAAGAAGACTACCGTGGAGTGCAATTCAAAGTCGGCACTTCTCTTGGATGCAATTGCAAAAGTTTCCGGACTGTTTGATACTAATTAGAAGGGAACCTCTTGAATGTACAAGATAACAACCTCCGTGGGAAAGCCAAGTTCTCCACATAAATTTCATAGGAAAGCATCAATAATCATCCCCATTCCTTCCATCATAGTGAAATCGCATTGCGTTACACGCTAATTATGTATGGACGGAGAGGAGGAGAGACTGCAAGAGGCAAGAGGGAAAAAGGGCACATTAGATGCGAGACACCAACACGAGAGAACCACTTTTCATGTGCATTGCTTCCACCCGTCTTTCCTAAGCATACATCCTATTGTATATTGCACAGGAAGTCACATTTCGGCTGCAAATGATTTTCCACAACCACAAGTTTGAGTTGCATTCGGGTTTTTGAAAGCAAACCCTCCACCGATGAGTGCGTCACTATAGTCCAACTGCATGCCATACAGGAACAGAAGGCTCTTTGGATCACACACTGCAAAAGGTAAACAAGAGCAAGAAAATCATTAGCAAGGCCGCGATTCAGAGGAAGGACTTACAGCTAAATTAGGCACAGTTTGCAAATCTCTCTATTGCTTATAAGATCATGTTCCCTTTACTGAGGCCTAACCCCTTTTACGGTTTTACCCATGCCTTAAGCAAACTAATTCGGTTTACAAGACTACAGATGTTCACCTGTCGTCGTTGTATGTCTTTACCCGGAAGGAAATTTTACCATCTCAAACCATTAATACCAATTGAATATTATCGAAATGCTTCATTGATCATGACATATCATATCAGAATTCTATGATTCTGTCCATGTACAATAGCCAGTCATGGAGTGAGAAAGAATAACCAGGCGTCTCATATAGCATCTTTTAGACTATCAAGAGGGAAATGTGAAAAAAAGGAAAACACATACCAATCACAAAACCATTGTACTCAATTACAGAGTCGTCAGGTCTTGTGTTCGATTTATCTTCAAACTCCATCGTGTATGACATGCCAGAGCAACCACCTTGCTTCACACCAATCCTCAAGCATAGATCTTCGTTCTTCTCGGACCTCATCTTACCCAAATGACTCAGTGCTTTATCTGTGAGGGCAATTGCTGGAGCAAGGCCTCCAGTGGGCATCACTGAAAAAGTTCAAACACAAAATCAACAATCCAAAATCCAACTTTCAGCGTCTGTTTGGTTGTTGTGTTTGGTTTTCTGTTTTCATTTCATTAGCTATTGAAACAGTAGTGCTTGGTATTGATTTCTGTTTCTCAAACAGATGAAAAAAAAAAACCAGAATGTTTACTGTTTCATCTGAGTACAATATTCGATCTTATTTCCTTCACACAAACATTTTAATTTATGATTTTTTTTTGTTTTCGTTACTAGTTTTTGTTTTGGTTTTCA
Organism: Drosera spatulata; assembly: GCA_035668315.1. Classification (NCBI taxonomy): domain Eukaryota; kingdom Viridiplantae; phylum Streptophyta; class Magnoliopsida; order Caryophyllales; family Droseraceae; genus Drosera; species Drosera spatulata. Next base: position 4,711 of record JAOVYX010016460.1, read on the forward strand.
TATTTTTGGCCAGTGATATCAAATTGCCTCTCAATTGTTGTGATGCTTAAATAAAACAAATACTATTAAAGAACAGATAAATCAAATTCTTGACCTAATACTACACTTGGAGATCCGGAGACATGCTGCTAGGATGCTAGCAATGATGAACTTGAACACGGTCAGTGAGTCGATCACAACAAGAGTGATCATATGAACACTTCGACACAATAAGCACATGTTAACCCAATTCGTGGGCACCACAATATCAATATGCACAATATGCTTCTAGCAATGAAAAACTTGAATGCAGTCAGTGACTCAATATTATCCTTATTTAGTTTAGCGCCTCGCTTCTCATACAATTCAAAGCTTCCCATATACCATGCCTTATGCACAAAATTAAACAAGGACTTCGCATTGAGGGCTTGAAGGCAAATTCATCACGTTGAACATGATATCAACCTTTACATCATACAAGACATCGTATTTCATGACTGCTCTCACAACAATTTTAAGCACAACCAACAGATGTCATACCCAAACCCACATCAACATACAAAATGAAGAAGTCGTCCTAGAATTTGCGACAGCAATAACTCCACAAAATCAATTCGAACATCACATAACTTGTAACCTACATAGAGAAATACTATCCACGCCCACTTTTGTGCAGTCATTTGGAAACTCTCGCACTCATCCATCTATAATCTACACAAGCGAAACGATTTGCTATCAATCACCTAATCTCAACCAATGAAAGGAGACTTTCCGATCAACTCAATCAAAATGATTGTCGTTACCATTCCAACCGACTGTACCATTCTGCTCGAATAAGCACGAAACCGTAACCTAACGCCTCCACAAAATAATCAATCAAAGCAAACCAGAGAACGAAACCACACAATTACCAAAGAAACTCATTACCAGTGGTCGACGACGATCGAATCGGATCGAATCCTCTCACGCGATTCCCTTTCCTAGCGTGGAAAGATTCGAAGCGAACCGTGGAACACGTTATCTTCGCCGGCGAAGAGTGAAATCCAATCAGCGAAGGGCAGATGGTGGGAGAACACCGCAGCGTAGAGGAGAACGCCATCGGCGACAGTTCGTGGCGGTGACGACGGTGGAGGATGTGGTGGTGATTGGGTGAGAGATTGCGTAATAGGCCTGGAAATTAGGTTTGGGCCTTGATATTTTTGTGCGGTGATGATGATGTGTTGTTCGATCTTGGCCGTTGGTGCTTGATCGAGGGAAGATGTAACAAGGAAATGGGATGTGGTAAGTTGGAATTGTTTGTGATCATTTTGTTTTCGCTATGCTAGTAAATTGTGATAGCCAAGGGCACGGTAATAAATGATGATTACTTCCTCATTCCTATAACATAAATAACATCAGTTTCAAAATATATATAATATGATATATCCAATAAATTTTTTGTATAAAAATATTGAAATAAAATATGATTTGTTATAATACATCCACTATCTTTTCTCATTACTGTTACAATGAATCTCACTATCATTGAAAAAATATTTTTTCTTCATCAACTTCTTCAAAAATTCAATATATATATATATATATATATATAAATCCGCATATCAGATCAATGCGTTGCTTATATTATGAAACAAATGGAGTATTTCGTTACTCCTTCTATCCCAAAATTATTACAACACTTTTATCTGACACACATGTTAATGTAAAATTTGACACGCGTACAACGATGATTAAACATAGTCTTTTTGTAAAATTTATCGTGAAATATCAATGGTTATATAAGTTACGTATTTCAACTTAATGCATGTTGCGAAACGATCAGACGTGATTTGATATGAAAACGAGAGTCATATTCATACTTATAAAATAATGAATTATAAATAAGTGTTATAAGAATTATTAAAACGAATGTAGTATTTTTTAGATGAAAGATTATTAAATGAATATGTTATCTGTATTTTAAGACAGTTTAAATAGACTCGTGTTGCGTATATCATGGAACAAAAAGATTATTATTTTGTTGTCTCAAAATAATACGGATGTTTGTGTTGATAGTATACATAGGTTACGTATTAGTGTGTAAGGAATTTCATATTTAAAATTAAAAAAAGGTCGGAAATTTGTATACCCAATGTTTTCCAGCAACCAATTTATGAGAGTGTGAGAAATATAAATATTTTTTTCATTCCACGAAAATTACAACGCATATATATTTTATAATAGAAAAAATTTCCAAAACTACAAAAAAAATAAAATCCCAATCGATATAATCCGGAAAAATTATTCACATCTGATATATGTTTCAGTTACCCAAACTAATACCGCCCAAACCCACGGTAAAATACAGGCATTTTCGTTCCAAATCGAAACCCAAAATCATTCCAAATCTAAACCCAAAATCAACTCAAATCGACTATCGAATCCAAATCGAATCTCAAATTTATTGAATCAGCAAAAAATGGAACGCAAACAAAACTAACTTACTATTTCTCATAACTTGCACATTGTCTCGAAACAGGATATCAGTTCAATGAAACAGTGTACCAAAAGATGGCTTTGAATACTAAAAGAAAACCACCTAGACCTAACAAGATTAAATAAATATCCAAAATTGTGATCATTTTATTTCTATTTTTTCATATGTAATCGAAGAATGAAAAAACACCTGACACACTGTTTCTCATAATTGGCATACTGTTTCAAAATAGGGCGTCAGTTTAACTAAATAGTGTGCCCCAAAACGCATCAATTGAAGAGAATCGAACTTGATGACATCTTTATCAGAATAATCATTTTCATCTTCTCAATTCAACTCAAAAATCCTAAAGAAGAAATAGCAAAGGCACACTATTTGGAATATCAAAGGCACACTGTTTGTAATAATAAAAACGCATCGTTTAAAACAGTGCATCTAAAACAGTGTGCTTGAACAATCAAACAGTGCATCTTTACTATTTCCCAAAACAAACAGAGTACAGATCAAACAATGAATTTAACACATCATCATCACAACCACTTTCTCCAACACATCACCACCCTCATCCTCATCATCCATGACCTTTACTTCTCCGATGCTGTTTTCGAAGAAGAAGACAAGGAAGCGGGACCTGAGTAGATTGGTTGGTGCTTTTGATTGGTGATCGTGTTTGGGAGAGATGATGATGGTAATGATGGCGATGGCGACGTCAAAAGAGAGGTTGCGACGGGAGGGACGATGGGAACGGACGATAGGAAGGGACGGTGGCGGGTGAGGTGAAAGAGGAGAGGAAGAGGGAGAAGAGAGAGTGGGGAAGTGAGATTCTATGTTTTGGGGATTTTTTTCCGGGTTGTATATTGAAAAAATTATATGTTAGAGGAATTTTCTGTTTATATTATTATATACGTATGAATACAGATCTCGTTTTCATATAAAATCACATCTGATCGTTTCGTAACATGTATTACATTGAAGTACGTGACTTACACAACCTTTGATGTTTCACAATAAATTTACAAAAAAAAAAGGTGTTTGATCGTTACTGTATGCGTATCAAACTTTACATGGATCTGCATGTCAAATCAATCTGTTGCGATTTTCGTGGGACGGAGGGTGTAATTATTTTCTTGGAATTTTATATTTATTTTATGCAACTGTTGTGCTGTTATTTCATGTTATATCTACGGGTACACCATCCAGTGGAATATCAAGAAAGTTTGATCTCAATTATGTGTATAAATCTTTTTTTTTTTTATATGATAAATCGATAACAATTAATTATCGAGATATAAATTATATGAAATACGGATAAATACAATTGACGAAGCGTCTGGAGGGGTGGATTCAATTACGTGTATAAATCTTGATACTGGGTTTGTTCAACAAAGTCCAGCACCCAGCCAGCTGACTTACCTTTCCCCTGCATCATCAACCGTCACATTTTACTCTCCAATTTCCTCCACTTTTCACCTCCCCACCACCGCCTTTCCTCTCCAATCCATTTTTCCTCTCCTCGCACAGCTCAAATTCCCTTCTCATTCTCCCTTTCTCTCGCTTCCCTTCTATTCACTTCACACAATCGCCAATCTTAAACTCCGAATCTCTCCCATGGAAGATCACAAAGAGGTAAAAAACAAACCCCTTTTTTTTCTTTGGGTTTTTGTTTTCATTGATTTCCATACTTGAAGCTGCTGCATGTTGTGTGACAACATATGAAACCTGATTTTTTGTAGTATAAACCCCTCAGATCCCATTTGGTGAGATTTTTATTTTTGTCATCGATCAAGTTCACATAATGTGGATTCGGCCAATCAAGAATGGTTTGTCCACAACCACCACCAGATTAATGCTTATGAATCGACAATTCTGGTGCTTGATATTTTTATGGCGTGCAATGTTTCTACTTGATTAAGTGCGTCAATTGATCTTGATCAGAATAGCCCCCAACGCGTTAAAAAAAGTTCAATCAAGAAGTTTGGCCAAAGAAGGAAAGAATAAAAATCAAAGTCGTGTTTTGCTTGATTGGTGTTTGGCTGATTAGATTAATCAATTACGTGGGGTATGATAACTTATGATGTTTCAAACATTAACATCCCCAGATAGAATTTGTGATTAGCTGGTCCATCCTTAATGATCAACTTAGGGTCTCAACTTTAGTCTCGGGACTTTATCCCGTGGTTTTATCCGAAGGATAATGGCTACTGGTTTGACTACCGGGGAATTAAATTCAAGACAGGATCATGGAATCTTGCTACGTTAGCAACGAACTCATTGTATTCAGTTGGGCGCGTATGTCTAATTGTTTTGAGACAAAGCTTTTAGCCTTTCATCGATCATTGTTTTTCGTATTAGTACTTATTAGGATAGATGCTGTGCCTGGATAAGTATACTTGCTACGGTCTCTTTTTGTGAGCAATTCGTCTTGTTTCTTTCATTAATCATGATAAAAACTAATCAGATTTTCTCTGATGATGCTCCACCTCAAACATAGAGAAGCATTAATTTGTAATGGTGAAGAGAATGTTTATCTTCTTTCTTGTACAGAGAAATGCACCATGGTTATCAGTCCCGCAATTCGGAGACTGGGAGCAGAAGGGAGAAGTCCCGGACTACTCACTAGATTTCTCCAAGATCCGTGAGACGAGGAAGCAGAACAAGAGGGAGGTCTCTAGGACCAGTCTTGGAAACGAAGAAGAGTTCATCAATCCAACTGCCCCTGTCAACAATACGGCAGCATCCAGTGGTGGATACCGCTTGGTTCAGAACAATGACACGCCTACTGTAAGTTTATCTTACTCAATCTATCTGGCTTCCGATTTTCAGGTCATAACCATCGCGTTTGTTTGTGACTATATCTGCTAAAGATGATAACTTCGAATCAAAAACTGTAATTTTGTTCCTTTGGTTGCAACCGTCGTTAACCTTGAAAGTCTTTGCCTCATTGATTGATCAATGAGGGAGAGAGTTTATAAGACATCGACAGCGACTGCCGCTAGCATTTCTGTGGTGACGTTAGTTTTACACATTTGGATATGGGTTGGGGCAGTTGATGTATTATACAACATGCAAGGGAGATGAGAGCTTGGGAAGGTGGATTGATAGTGATGTTCATGTGCTTGCCTGCTTTTTGGTTGAAACTAAGTGGAAATCATGTGATGCTTGTGATTGCCAGCCTGAGCTCTTCTTTGGTGTCATATGTCTATTATTAGAATGGTCACATTGCATCGGCGGAACATTGCATCGGCGGACCGTTCAGATTTTATAATCCGCTGCAAGTTATTGTAAGCCATGTCAACTGTCATTGGTTTTTCGTTTCTGTTACGCTATCCATCATCCATATGGATATGTCATCCCTTGACCACTAAAACCTGGCTGTATAAAAAAATGTGGATTTTTTTGGTGGTTCTCAAAGAATTAACATCATCCATGCGTTCTTGACATGATACACTCTTGAAAGTTGCACGGTACCTCGTGGTCGAGGTTCTAGTTATGTTGAAATGTGTTCCAGTTTCCCCATGCCAAAACCATACGAGCACTTGGGATATTTGTTACTACTATTCTTTTGGTAATGGTGCTTCGTGGACTATAACCGAGTATTTCCTACAACTTGTTCGATCCAATTTGAACTTTTTTCGCTGCATGCACAAAATTTCTCATGCTTACTGAAGAGCAAGTCTTGTCTTCAATTTTGTTGGCTTCAACTTTTTAAATCTCATGCTATGGTTTGCGTTAAAGAAATAACATGTTGACCGCGATTTAGTGTATTTTGGAGGTGGCTAATGGATTCTCGTTTCTGTGTTCCTTGAACAGACCAGGAGGAGCTTCTTCAGTTACTTCAGCTGCTGTGCAAAAGCTTAATGGTCGAGGACAACTTCTCGTTGATCAATTTGGTGATTTTTGTTAACGTAACCTGATTTGTAACCGGCATGATGCAGGGTGTTGTTCTTTAGGCTACTGTTGATTTCAGGTTGAGTTGTTCCAAAAATGTTGAAGTGTTGTCGATTCGTTCTCTTGCTTTGATTACTTCTGCTATTGGCGATATAGCTTATACTGGTATTGTTTATTCAAGTGTACTTCATCTGGCCAGTATATTGTTGCAAGCTTAATGACTTAAATCTCACCGAAGAAAGTTTGAATTTTCAGATCTCGCATCATCTGGAAGCAAAATTTCAAGCGTGAAGCGCCAATCTCATTTATCAGAGACTACATGTTTTTATGCTTTTTATCCCGGGAAGGTGCTCATCTGATGCATTTTTCACCCAGCAGTTAGTTGGATGAGAATGTAATCCCGGTTGCATATTAATTTGTTGGCTTAATTTCTTAACCTATGTCCAAATTGTAGAATACATTTAGTTATTCATCATATAACAGTCAACACATCATCACACATACGCACGAATATATTACCTTCACACAAATATATTACCTTTGTTTCAAAATTCTTGCACCAATGAATTCTTCTGCTCCATGTGCATGGTCGTGAGACAGTCTCAATAATCCATGAGCAGAGTGTAATTTTCATGTGTTCCTTCCTTTCAAATCTTTATCCGATTGTCAAATAATAAGTGGATATAAAGGCTTCATAGTTTCAGATACATTATGGATGAGGATTTTGAATTGATTTGCTTCGTGGAGATACATATATTCCGTATTCGTTGTGAGATTTTAAAACATGAAATTTGTTCCTTTCTTCGAATCATCACTTTGTTTCTCTTTCAATCCTAAGACAAGTTCAAATCAATTAGACCACAAATATAAACAGTTTTGTCACTCTCCCCAGTCACGCGATTATTATATTTTTTGATTCTGAGAGATTAGATTAAATTGGGAACATAAAGACACAAAGGAAATAAGATGTTGCGACATGAACGGAATGGACGAGCGGGAGAGATGGAGATGCAAAAGACACAAATTTAATCCTTTATATCGATTTTGTTTTAATCTTATTCATTTATTTTCATGACTCAATTATAAACCTTGGATCTACTTTAAATTTTTTTTTGCCACGCCCAAGGTTAAGGTGTGACATGCCACACAACCTATATCCCATATGGAGCATTGGAACTTAAGAACGGAAAGTAAAACTCACAACCTCCTCGTTGATGACAATCTACCTTGCCAAAAACATGCTTAGACGTTCACACCGCTGTTCATGTTTTACAGTACAGACCAATTCACTAGATCCATGTCTTTTGTAATATGGAATTGTAATTCGACTAGAATTGTACATTGCTTGGGTTGATCTTATAACAAAATAATTATTACCATTGACAGTATTCTTGTCATTTCCTTTTTGTTCTTTATAATGACTTAGTTCTTGACCTTGACCATTATGTCACGATGACGTAGAACTATTCTATTCTAATCTTCATTTCAACGAAATAATTTATACTACATCATTTTGTCCAAAAACTTAAGGTTGATAAACATATTCTCTGCACCACGCAAAATAACCGATACTCCCTTCGTCCATATTATAACCATCATTATAATCATTGTATTATATAACACATATTTTGAGAAGATTCGTTTGTCGTCTTAATGACGTAAGAAAATTATGTCATTGATGTCAGGTTCAAATACATAATTTTAACTATCATGAATATTTCATAATGAATTTTTTAAAATATAAAATTTGATCATTTCGTAATATAAATCAAATTTTATCTTGATAAATATGATCCAGAACGATAAGAATATCATTTTATAAAAAAATAACTTGAGGTTGAACATATTCTCTACAGCAGGCAAATATATGTGTAATACAAGACCAATATCACAAAAAAAAAAAGATTAAGAAAAAAAAAGAAAAAGAAAAAAAGAAACGTGACCGAGTAGGAAAAATCAAAACCAAAACCCAAAGCAAAATGCGTTGGTAGGTAACAATTACATCTTCCTCTTGCCTTTTTGTTGGATTCTCCTTGATCAAAGAAATCACATGTGCCGACCAGCTCTCACCTACAACACCCAACAACAACATCCTCTAACTACCCTCAAAGAGGAAAAAATCACACCTTTTCATTTCCCTTTGGTTCATTGTCACCATTTGAAAATACCCTTTTTGTGTTTTGATTTGAAGTGGGAGATTTGAGTACCCAATTGTTCATGGAGTAGCTGAGGTGCATTGCCAGAGTAGGGGAAAGGGTAAATTTTCTTCTGTTCTCGCCCTTTTTTTGTATGGTTTCGAAATGAAATGTTGCTGTTGTGATATTGTGTGAAATTGTTCCAAGTTTTTTGATTTAGGTTTGTGGGGTGGTTGTTTTGGGTGTTCTTGATGCGACGCTGAATGGGTTTGTGAGAATTGGTTTGCTTTTTTTGCGCAACATACTCTTAACTACACCCAAGAGAAAAATCATACCTTGTCCATTGCCCATTGTTCCATTTACCCAGAACGAAGTGGCCGATTTGGGTGTGTTGATAGAGTAGCTTAGGCACATTTGCAGAGTTGGAGAGAGGGGCTACTTTTGTTTTTGCCTTTTTGTGTGAGATTGAAATTGAGATGTTTGTTGTGGAAAATTGTTCCAAAGTTTCTTGATTTAGGTTTTGTGAGCTGTGGTTTTGGGTTGTTCTTGATGTTTTGGTTGATAGTGTTCTTTATAATTAGGTCTTGCAATCTATCTTATAAACCATCACTTTGACTCACCAAGTGAGGTGGGAAAGTAACACCCAACACTCCTTCCCTTCACACATCGGGCCTACACATCATGGCCTTCCGCTGCAAGCCTGCAACCCATGGCAAACCTTGAGCCAAACCATCATGAGTTTCATCACTGTGCTTTTCATGGAGCCATAGTGGAACATCGTCATGGGCCTTCCCTTGAGCACATGGAATATTCATAATGATGGACTACATTACTGAACTCAGCAAACAGCCCAGAGGCATCGACTGTATTGGGCTCGAGTTCTAATACCACTTGCTACGATTCAGAAAGAGCCCAAGGGAGGAATCCACACCCAAACCAAGCTCAAGTAGAATACAAATGTGAACTGGGTCCAACTTTTAATCCAAAAGGATTCCTCCCTTGCCTCTCCCTTGAATCATAACAGATGGGTTTGAGAAAATTGGTGCATTTGAGGAATTTGTGTGTGGTAGTGGATCATTGTGTATGTTCTATTTTCTGCTGAAGCTAGTTTGTTGCAGTTTATCAAGTTGATATGCTCTATGCTCAGAGTGAAAGAATTCTGCACTAGTCTTTGTGCTGAGTCCATCCTACAGTTGTGTTATAGTGCCAAGTTAAGTTGTCGAAACTTGATCGACTCGGATAAGAAGAAAAGGGATGTGCAAATTGCCATTAGTTTCTATTGTTTCCTCAACTACTGGGTTCAATGTTCATTGTCTACCTGAACAAAGATTTGTCATTTGTGGGTCGCATTGCCCCATTTTTATTCGGATTTGGCTGCGAAAGTGAAGTTCATGATGAATACAGAATGAGTATGAACTAATTATTAAGTGACATGAATGTGGATGCAACTTTGTTAGCATACTGCACAGATCCGGTTTCTATGCTTGTCACTTGGAAGTTAGAACGAAGGAAAGCTGAGCAGTTTAGCAGCAGCACATACGCTTTGTATAAGGCGAGAACAAATTTGTAGGTGTTTGGAGAGAAGAAAAGACCTGATTTCCACCATTTCCATCATCTTCTTGTCTGCTTAAAGTTTCCTTCATCTCTTGGTTTTCTCTTCTCTTGTCACCATTCAGGTAAACGTTGGGTTCGAATTCGGTACTTCTTTTTTGGATTGTAGTGTCACTACGATATCGAGTTCTGTTTGATGGCTTGCTTTAGATTATGCTGGAAGGTTTTTTAGCTGCTAAATCATTTGTTGTTTTATTGTTGCATATGGTGCTTTGAAGGTTCGATTATGGCTGTCAAAGTTGGCCCGAATGTCAGGCTTCCGCTTCCCCCTTCCTTTAATACGGGGAAGAATGAAAATAGACCTATTGGATTCGTCCAACTGCCTCCAAAAAGTACAGAACTGCGCAGACATCAAATGCTTGGGCTGAATGAAGTATCTATAGAAGATTTAGTTGCACATAAACCTGTTGACTTTTCTTGCTCTTACAATAGATTTCCAGGTAACCTCTGTTTTCAGTCTGCACTTTCCATGAGTCCGATTTGCATTGCATCCCTTTTCTTATTGAATTGGAGCATCTTGTCTTTTTCTGCAGCTTCTGGCTACTCGCCTTCAGGATTTCCTGCAACTTTGGATGAGGCTTTGCTTTTGAAGGTAAGAAATCGTGATGTATTTATCCTTTTTGTCGTTTTATTTGAAGAACTACGCATATTGATGAAACCCTTATGATTATGAGAATACATCTGGAAGGTCGAGTCCATTTTACCAGTCTCTCTGAAATGAATAAAATTGCAATTGCAGAATAAGGCGCGAGAAATTGAGCCATATCTAAATGGCTGTTGTATATATCTTGTTGGTTAGTGCTCATCCTTGACTTTCACCTTGGTCACTGGCAAGCTTAGTCTATGATGACTGATATCTTGAAATCAAAATGTAGGTATGATGGGCGCCGGGAAGACAACTGTCGGCAGGATATTGTCTGACATACTTGGTTATTCATTTTTTGATAGGTTTGTTTCAATCAGCCCCTCATCTGATTCAGATACTTGAAGAACAAATTATCCTCTCTCTTTATTCCTTTTTTTTTTTTTTGCATTATATCAAGTGCATATCGTATAATGGACTTATAACCATATGTTTTGGAAGAACAAATACGGCCGTGATTATTTGTTGTCCTACTGTGATTTGCCTACTAGTGATTTCTTGCTCATTTGTCTTCCTGGATGCATCAGTGATGTACTGGTGGAACATGCTGTTGGCGGCCGTTCTGTTGCTGAAATATTTACTCAACATGGCGAAAAGTTCTTTAGAGATCAGGAGGTGAGAGAAGTTCATCTTAATTCATCGTTTCTATTCAATATTGATTCTGATTGTTAAAATGAAATCAAACTAGTGGAATAAAATTTTAGTAAGTTTTCTGATCTTGTTGCATAATAGCTGGGCCCATGTCATATTGACGTCCTTATATGCTTGTAAGTTTGTCATATGATATCTTATGTCTCCCAACTGAGATTGATGGCATTCATCTCTTTCATCTTATGTTTCCTCAGTCCGAGGTATTGCGGAAGTTGTCCTCCATGCAACGGCTTGTTGTGTCCACTGGTGGAGGTGCCGTGATTCGGCCAATTAATTGGTAAGCCTGAAAGGCAGACTTCGCTGTGCATTGTTCTCCCCTCCTTGTATTGGCAAATAGCCGGATTCTTCGTGTTTGCATTTCCATGTGGACTTTCGTCAATTTTCTTCTGTATAATGGATCGCTTCATAGGTCGTCTATGCTCTTTGCCAGGAAATATATGCGTTCGGGCGTGAGTGTCTGGTTGGATGTGCCTTTGGATGCGTTGGCGCGTAGGATTGCTGCCGTTGGGACAGGTTCTCGCCCCCTTCTTCATCAAGAGTCTGGTGATGCATATTCAAAGGTGCTATCTCTTTTCGATTCTTGGTTTAATTTTGCTTAATTTGTGGGATGATAGAATTCAAACCTGTGATCTGTGGTAACACTAACACGAAGTATTACAATTGAGAAAAACTCTCCAGCTTTTGAATGAAGATTTTATCTAGGAGTATCAAAATTTGATACTAAATTTCCTAGTGTGCATCAACAGGCATTCAGACGTTTATCATGTTTATTGAAAGAGAGAAGTGGGGCATATGCCAACGCCAATGCGCGAGTCTCATTGGAATGTAAGTTGAATCATGTTTCGTGCTTGTCCGTCTGGACTAGACCAGCTTGTATTAGAGTCAACCAACTGCTTAATGCTTACATCCTCGCATGCTTGTTGCAATTGAACGTTATGTAAACACAATTTCTGCACTTGGACTTCTATACAGACATCGCGACAAAACTGGGTTACGGAGACGTGGATAATCTAACACCTGCTGTTATTGCCATTGAGGTAAGTTCATTCACCCTTACACCCAATTTTCTGTTTGTCACAGCTTCTGTTTTTCCTTTCGAATTGCCAGAGTTGCATAGATGAAGTCCTCTTATCTCTTGAATCGAGTCAATTGACAGCAACTTGTCTATGACAATGCTAGTGAGGTAGCGATCAAAGTTCAGACCTCATTTTCACATTAACTAACGCTGTGTACATTGTTTACCCTTTCGGCAGGCGTTGGAACAGATCGAGAACTTCTTCAAGGAGGATGGCATAGCTGTTTAATCTCGTTACGTGGCAGTTTTGTGTAGGATACATATACATATGCATCAGTTCCTGTTCTGCTTTCCCCGTTCGTTTGCAGGGATTAATCAGGTTGAGAGAAGCACGCCTCTCTGTTTCTTCGCTTCGCCGTGAAGCACGGCATCACATAATCGGAATGCTGTGTTTTTAGTGGCAATCCTTGCAACAGTTCATGTAAAAGTGTATACATTACAAGTTGTAAATCGTGTAAGCTATGATATTCTGAATATTCCTCATAATAGTTGTTCGTGCTGAGCAAAGTTCAGAACACTGTTGCATTTCAAAGTTGTGCATTGCTTTCTCTTTATGAGAAATTCATGATGTTGGTATACTAATTCCATCCGAGATCTTGAAATTGCAAGAAGCTCGTCGACCGATCACAAAATGATCTTCAGAATCTAAATGTCAATTTATTGTCTATGAAACATGTAGTTTGAAATTTTTTGTCCCTGTCATCATGAGAGTATGATCTTTTTATAACATGCAATAACAACTGTAACTAGGCAGGTATCCCATCACAGATATTAAAAACCAAGGAAAGAGTTCTAATGTAGCCAATCGACACAAACTAGGAAATCGCAGTATTCATACTTATCATCTTAAAACATGGAAACTTTACCTTTGAGATACTCCCAAAAATATACAACCCTTATCCTACACATATTTTTGGCCGTCAAAACATGCAGACACCAGCAATTATAAATACTACAACTAGGAATTTTTTTTTTTTTGTTCTTTTTATCTGCAACTGAACTTGAGTGAGTTGGTGAACATATTCAATACAACATTTACTGACCCATATAGGCCAAGACAAACAAACCTCAAAACAAACTCATCAGCAGTCAAAGAAAGTGAAAGAAGAGTACATCGCCTTGGAGATGAAGGAAGAAAAAGATGAAGTGATCACATACAAGATTTCATGCTTGGAGACAATATGTTACCCTCTTGAGCAGCTCATCAATAACATCCTCAAGTGCCTTGGGTTGTATGACGACTCCACGGTTCAACGAGAATCGTCTCAAACTCAAACTGAGTACGCGACGGTAAGCGCTACTCATGGATACGTTTACACTTCTGTTCATGATGAAATTATCTGGATTGTTAGTGTTGTACTTACTTATCAGTAAGTACTAAGTAACATGGAAGGTATAATGGACCAACAAGATGTAATGTTTAATATGCATGTTGTGTGTGATTGTGTTATATGTTGATTATTGCAGGAGGAATTGGCAGGCAGCTACAACGGAGGCGTGATAAGGTCAAGACCAGTCAAGAGGCCGATGCGGCCGCCGGTCAACGCTGGAGGAGGCGGTCAAACCAACACCGCCTCGTCTTAGACTCGTAGCAGTAGAGTAGCATTAGCAATAGTAGCAGATACGTATTATGATAAGCGCTAGCTCTATGATTCTGTTTTTGTTGTTTTTTCTTTCGTGTTCAGTACATGTAGACTATGTAGTTGCTACAATGACATGATCAAAGGTAGCTTTCAAAATATGTGCATCTCTTTAAAGTCTATGCGGAGTTCAAAATTGCATTTGGATTCGGGACTGTGTGGTACGGTTGTTTAAGATAATGGAATCCTGAATAAGTTCACAGAAATTGGAAAATCAGAATCATCAAGTCTGGCAAATAAAATGATTGATAGAAAAGAGGTCAGTGACGTTCTGCTCAATAAATCAAGAATCAGGAAAAGAATCAGGAACCGAAATCATTTTTTTTTTGGATTTCAATTTTTAGAATTTGGATTCATTAATCAGAGAACCCATAACGGAAATTCAGAATCGAAACCATACCAAAAAGAACCCTTTTACCCGAAGTATGATATCACAACCAAATCGCATACTAGTTTCAATCCAACCGACATCGTTGCTGTCAACAGAAGATGACATTAGTATGTGCCTGGTATCGTATTACTGTGAAAGCTGAAATACTAAGTGTAACACAGGAAGGGACCATATACGATCATACAGTAATAAATACACTATCACATTGGATGTATATGTATTGCGAGCTTCACCTGAGACAGTAAACCACCACAGTTGGAACTCAAAATTTGGCTACAACGTTATTTGACTTCATATTTTACAACTATGATACACCACACGAAGGAGGCTTGAGCTCCTGATTATCACACCAAAAAGCACAACAAATAAATAAATAAACACTACTACATCACGGAAAGGCGAAACCATTTTAACTTTCAGAACTCATCAGGCGTCCCTTGTAAAGTTTCTGGAATTGCTGATGAGAAGAAGTGTTCCCTCCATTCCCTTATGCTGGCGAAAGGCATCAGTCCGCATAACAAAGGGAGAACAACGAGCACAACCAGATAGAAGAGAATCCGCCTCAACCTGTATGGGAACATCACACGATTCTGCATCCCTTGGGACGGTCGCACAGGTCCGTGAAGAATATCGAATAAAATTGGAGTGCATATGTTTGCAAAGAAATGAATCGTGCACAGAATCTCCCAGTACACCAGCCAATGATACCCGCCTCCTCCTAAGGTCTCAAGGCACAGCTTGCCAGCATAGCCACACACAGTGCCAAGGAGGAGGAGAATGAAGGTAATAGGCATTGTCTGGTTTGGGGCTGCAGCGGCACGTTGGAGTAGCAGAGCAGCAACCGCCAAAATCATCAGG
Organism: Drosera spatulata; assembly: GCA_035668315.1. Classification (NCBI taxonomy): domain Eukaryota; kingdom Viridiplantae; phylum Streptophyta; class Magnoliopsida; order Caryophyllales; family Droseraceae; genus Drosera; species Drosera spatulata. The sequence continues at coordinate 20,058 of JAOVYX010016460.1, forward strand.
AAACCGAATAACATCCTGCTCAAGACTTGGACCTGACACCGAAGGGATTGCATTCCTGAGGTCAAAGACGCCATCGGCTTTGGGAACCACCAAGATTTGGACTCCTGAGAAAAGACAAACGTGTTAATGAGCATAAAACATCAGCAGGGTTAAATTAACAGTTTGAAGATCAAAAGGGAATAGTCCTTACCATGAGATCACTACAGGATGAAGTCGCTTCCGCAATCCGCTTGTATGAGAAAATGTAAGTCGCATACATAACAGAAGCAGACATAATGAGCAGCCCAGCCACGAGGCAATCAATGCACTTTCTAAGCAACTCGGCATGCTTTGTCTCTTCCAATTGGTTCTTGAACTTCTCTGCTTTGAAGGAGGCCTTGGAAGTGCCTATAAATAACTTACATCGTTCGAGAAAATTGGAATCAGAATTGAGAGCCAACTGGGTCTCCTTCAGCTGTAACTTTTTCATGATAAGACCAATCTCAAAAGTCTTGAGGTCATTCGCACGAGTTTGCTCGGCAACTGACTTCTTCCATGTGTTGAAAACGGACACATTGCTGAAGTCAGATGCATCGCTGAAGTTGTTACAGGCGTCTGAAGAGCTGGAAGTCAGTTGTCTGCCTATTTGCGTATGAACAAAAAGCTCCTGTCCCATAGTACATGACTGATCACCCACTTGTACCTCCACGGTATTAGTTAGCTGCTCCATATTATTGATTGCCTCATAAGACGCTGCAGCGGAGGCATCAACATGCAATGTTTTTGATGATGATCGCTCTGTATCTTCTGTAATCGACGAAGGTCCACCTGAACTGTGACTTTGATAACTCAGCAAGTTTACTTCATCTGCTTCTTTCTTGGTCGAATCTTTGATCAATCTAAGAGTGCTCAAAGTGCTCCCAAATGATTTCTCAAAAATTGCCGCAAAATCCTCAAACTTATCACTGAAGACCTGATTCGCCAATATGAATCAATCAAACAATGATTTCCACAACCTCGGCATCAAGAACAGGAAAGAGAGCTCCAAAGCAGACAGTAGTTCAAGATCTGCTTACATTGGCTAAGGATTCTCTGACAGCTGATGTGCAAATCTGGAGAAGGAAGAAGCATTCACGTAGTTAAAATCTGTTCCATGCATATTATGTCAAACAAAATATAAATTGTAATAACTTTAACTTCACCTCCAAAAGGAGGAAGTTTGCGTTTATCCTTCCAGTATCAACCACATTACCCCATCTGAAAACTGTATGGAGTGCTTCAGTTGAGTTATCTTGTAAAACTAACCATAAAATTACAATGGCATGCAATTTACATCAACAAAACATAGAAAGTAAATGTAGGCTAAGTGGCCAACGTACCCGAGATACATGCTCAGCAGACATCTTGTTGCTGGTTGCCTCTTGTTGTTCCAGTACCTAAAGGCAAAACACGTCTTAAACCTACTGTAGAATCAAACATAAATATTGCAAGCATGAAGAAGGATCGACCTCAGAAGTTAAAAAACAACAGGAGTAAGAGGGAAGAAAAGCCTTTTTTATCGGACATCGTCTCATTAGAAATGGTATGAATTTTCATGAAATGAAGCCTTTCCTTTATGCATCAGAAACTCCAAAAAAGACACAGAGGGCGCCACATGCAAATACTATTAACACCAAAAAATCAAACATCCATGGGAATGAATTTACGCATCATTGAATCTTGCTTCAAAGTCCTGATTCACATGATTCCTCGCACTAGAATACCAGACATATGGAATGATCGACATATTGCATTACATAGAGAATCCTTCTTCAAAACAGAAAAGCTCCTCAACAACGCCGGGATTGGAAAACCCCAACAGCGATCACTTAGAACACGAACAATTGATGTATCTATACCATACACCAAATTCATATCGTCAACAAAAACAACCAAGCCCTCACCCCATTACATGGGATCAGCTACAATGATCCAACGAATTTCATTCTCCTATATCTCATAGACAATTCACATCAACCTTTCTCGAAATTCCACAATTTTCCTACAACAATTCATACACCCTATTTTCAAAATCCCCTTCTTCACCCTCAGCAAAGCCAAAACCCGAAACTTCATATCACAATCAACCCAAAAACCACAAAACCCCATCAAACCCCAAACTTCATCATCAAAATTCAAAACAAAATCCCAACAAATCCAAAACCCTAAAATTCCCAAACCTGAGCAACAACAGCAGCGATCGACATCCCAAGAGGAAACGCGATGGCCTCGACATCATTCACTCTTCTCCGTACCAAAAACCTAGGTTTCCGTCTCGCACTATTCACCCTCAATCCTCTCTCTTTACTCGTTCCACAGACAGCCACCGACGACGACGATGAAGAAGACGAGCAGGTTGCCGAATTAGGGTTTGGGTCTCGTTTCTTTGATTTGAGATTCAATTTTGGGGATTTTGTGGGGTTGTGTGTGGTGATTGAGGTGTCGTCGGCCATCACCGGAGACGGCGGCGGCGGTTCGATTTGGGGATTTTAGGGGTTTGGTTGTCGGCCATCGTAATGAAAGATCGAGATATAATTTGATTTTTTCTTAAGAACTGATTTAATCTAATTTATATCTTATTACATAACTTTTTTTTCCTATTGAATCGTCGAACCTGATAAATAGCAAATCATGTAATATTCTAAGCTAATATATATCTATTCATCGTTATTTTATTTTTATTTTGAAAAAAAAAATTACATACAGGCAAAATAAATTAAAAATTAAAAATATCATCATAATCTCGTATCGTCTCCAGACGTATAGATAAAAAACAAAATATACAAAATATCAAATGAATAAACAAAAAGAATCTTTTATCTATATATATATATATATCTAATTTTTCATATCAGACCATTTTTATGTCCAACCATCACTTTGGCAACAACAAATCATCTAATTAAAAAAACAAACTAAAATTTTCAGAAAATTATCCAAATATACCATTTTGAAAAATTAATTCCAAAAACATGCATGCGAAATTTTAATTCCCAAAACATACAATTTGAACGTTTCTTTCTATTCCTACCACAATCCGACGAGGTGGTCGGATTACGACGAGGTCTCAGGCGAGATGGTCGGATTCCGACGAGATCTCCAGCGAGGTCTCCGAAGAAGTCTCTGACTAGGTGGTCGGATTCCGACCAAGATTTCGACGACGGTGGTCAGATTTCGGTCAACAACTAGGCGACGGTTGGATGATTGTAGGGGTTGAGGTGCAGATGAAAATAAGGTTAGGGATTTAAATGAGATGGATGAATTGTATGTTTTTGAAATTTAGATTGCTTCTGTATCTTTTTCGTATTATTTTCAGATTTTTGTAATATTGGATAAAAACCCTTAAAAATTTTGAGAGATTAAAAACATCTAATCAACCTTTAAATAAAAACATAGTATTTCATCTAACCAAATTTTCAGGCATATAATTCCTCAAACCATTTAATTAAAAAAACTAAAATTTTAAGAGATTAGAAAAATCAAATTAATAATATCCACTCTCAGCAAATTCTGATGTATATAATTCCTCAAACAATCTAATAAAAAAAAATAAAATTATTAAAAGATTACAAAAATCTAATAAACCTTTAAACAGAAATCATATCGAATGTATTCTAATCAATCTAATTTAATACATATCTCTTTACACAATTTTGTTTAACGTCGAACCATATCGAATATATGAAAATATCAAAATCAAAAATTTGAAAATGAAAATAAAAACAAAAAGGATAGTATAATCTAACAGAATATATATCTAATGTAATCTTTCTTTGAAAAGATATATATAAGGTTATCTAATCTTATCTATTATTGATTTATCTATCTATTATATACGTATATATATATAGACTTGTATGTTTACACAAACTATCAAACTTAATGATTAAATGATTATTTCATAATGATTTAAAATGAAAATATCATGGTATATATTATAGCAAAAATATAAAAAAAATTACATATTCACGCAATATAGTTATAGTTAATAATTATGTTTTATATCACAGTATTAATACTTATGCTAAAGATTAGCAAATATCAAATAATTTGAACGTCAATGTTAGATAAACTCAAAACAATATGTAACAATCTTATAACTAAAATAGTTTATAAAACAGGTTACTAATCATATTCTACTACCTGTTTTATGAAACAATTATTTTGTTATTTTGGTGGAATATAGCAAAGAACTCCGTGCTATCTCATAAGTTTAACTTTATATTTAATTTTTTTTCTCAATATCATTCAAACTCACATAATTATAGATTTTTTATACTAATTTATAAGCCATACTATAGATAATAGTATATCATTAAAATCTCAAATAAACTTTTAATAATAGAATACCTTAGATCAATTTATGAAAAATGTTAAATTTTTTAAAGAAAACAATCAATTATATCAAATTTTATTTGAATAATTAGTAGTATATGGTTTCAATCAAATTATTTTAGTTTTTCTAAAATGATAAATTAATTCATAATATTTTAATTTTAAATACAATTGAATTACTTTTATATTATCTATTTTGTTATGAT